>VXBC01011526.1:161808-183975 GCA_013399945.1 Ploceus nigricollis
TGAATTGAGATTAAGACATACAGAAATTTGAATCCATTGACGGCACACCAAGGTTCTCAATTCTCTTCACAAACAAACAGTCAGCCATTTTCAAGTACACTTTCAAGAGGTTGCTGAAGCTTGATGTGGAAAATAAAATTTCCTTAAATCCCTAATTTCTAAACATGCATATTAGATCTAAACATATGTATACATATTTACTGTTATCTAGATAAATATTTTATGTGATTGTTACAATTAACATGCTTTCTTAATTAAAGCATTCAATTCTATTATTTAAGTGGACACACACAATATTAATCATATACCACTGAATTTTAATTATGATGCAGAATGATACATTTTGCAGAAATCATTTATTTTCATTTATAGAAGTACATACCTCTTAGTGTACTCCTTTGAGTACATACTTCTTAGTGTCAAAATGAGCAGTTCTTACTCAGTACACTTGTGCAATGTGAGCTCATTTCCTTAGAGAAAAGAGTGTTAATTAAACCAACAATCTGCAATATTGATATGCAGAAGACTGCAGTTTTCCAAGACTAATAAGTTTTTCAAATAGCTACTGATTTCCACTGACACTTCAAATTCTGATTTGAGTGTGGTTTGTTTGTTCATTTTTGTCTTCTTTGCCCTGGCAGAAGTGTCAGCCATGTAGTAAGTAGGCAGGACTTAAACTGGAACATTGCATTCAATGCATGAGCACAAATCCCTGCACAAATTTTGTAAATACAGTGGCAGTAACAACTGTAATACTCCTCCCTATGTTTTCCGAAATAATCTAAGTAGCATAATCCTGGAATTAAGTAAATTGAGACACGGAGGTTAAGTAATTTGCCTGAAGCTAAACAGCAAGCAATTAACAGAGATGGGATTAGAATTACAAAGTTTTGGCTGTCAGCCCTCTCTTCTGTCCAGGAGCCAGCTGCCACTTTCAGTGCTTCTGGCTTCCAGTTCTATCTCTTGAGACTAAACTTCAGTGAATTTGTTNGCAAAGTCTAATGCACTTCTTTTAATAGCATACTCTTGACAAAGTATCATTTATAGGTAGTACTATGGTTTCTTAGTGTCTCTTTTTAAAAGAATAATAAATTTATGTTAAAGACAGAAGAATGGAAAATACAGTTATTGAGAGATAGATGAGATAGATCTAAGCTAGGCACAGCACTACAGGTTTATCTTAGATGTATCTCTAAGCGCTGAAAACTATATTGAAAATCACTGAAGTAACATGACTAACCATGCAAGATTCTTCTGAAGCAGGTGTAATGCTACACTGATACACAGGATATAAAATAATTGTATTTTCAGTGATTTTAGGTAGTAGGTGGCAGAATAGATGTTATTGTATGAAGTGCTATTACATGTCAAAATTAAAATAGAAATGAACTTCTAGTGATTAGACGTTTACCTTTATGTGGTGATATGTTTCTTTTGGTTATGTTTCTGCTTTTTAATCAAATCTGAGATCTGGCAACACCTCTGTTGTGCATATCTTTGTATGAGGTTTTAGTTCTTGTATTCTTACATGCTTCAATATGCTTCAGATCTATGCTGGCATAACTTTACTAGAGACAACCTAGAACAAATTTAGTAGAGGTTCATGGAGCAGATGAACCTTGAGCACCTTACAACTAGCATTTCTTGCATTTTTACAGTGCATTGTCCTTAATGACAACAAAATGTGGTTGCTACTTACAACAGGACCTATACGCAGTAGGACTCTGAAAATATACAGTATCAAAAATATTGCCAGTGTAAATACATTCTAATCAGTGCTTTTATGTCTGCACAGCCATATCCCAGAGCAGGCTGCGTGTGCTATGCTAACCATACTGATGTATCATAAGTGACTTGTAGGCAAGGAACTGGGACAATCCGCTGGGGCCTTTACTTACTGAATCTTTTTTAATATCTATAAACAGTTTTCTGACCTAGTTTATGAACGTCTGCTTCTGTATCAGCAATGCATCATCCTGTGGGCCGTGCTAACCTGTCTTACAGTACAGTTGAAGGTGGGCTGCATTGCATAGCTCACAGAGCTTGCTGGTAAGAGGAGTACATATTCTGTCTGCTTGGCTGGACGTCTAATTTAGGTTGCATATAACTGATCTTTGTAGGTAAATGTTAAATGTTGGTTTATAACTAATTGAAGGAGATGTTGATCAAGTTTTGGGATCAAGCAGGCCTAACGTAGTAAGTAGGAAGGAGATTTATGAGTCTCTCCTAACTAAGTTTTTTAATTATTATTTTTTTTATATATACTTTATAGCAGCCTTAATGATACTGCCTTTTTTTTTTTACCAGTTTAGCTCAATAAATTATGCTTATGTCAAGTCATGTCATCTCTTAATGCTTTTCTGCAAGTAGAAGGTCATCTTGAACCCCTTATTTCCCCATGTTGCATATGTTCATATGGGCTGTGAGATTTGATTAGACACAAGCATACTTCTGCTTGAATAGGAATTATGAGAATTTGCCTATGTGGATGCCTTGTCAAGCATTAACACTGAATCATATTAGTATGTAGAATCAGTATTATTACTAGATAGTTGATTTTGCTTTCACAGTCAGTAATCAGCATAAATGGCAAGGTATGCATTTTGTTGTTTTTAGATAAATAAAATATGTGTGGAAGTTTCACTTTGTTGTTACAGTGCCCCAGTTTTATGCTTCTGTATTTTGGTACCTGTATTTTGAGAGTTTTAGTAAGACTGAAGCACTTTTAAAGGTCATCTCTCTAGTCATAACCCAGATATTCCGAGTCCCTAATTGAAACTCGTAGTGTCTCGTTTATTCCTACCTTTCTCTTGGAGCAAAACTCTTCTGGAAAGAGATCAGCTTGCCTGGCATTTTAAAATTCACTGCTTTTACTTTGCACATTGAAAAGGAGTGTCAGCTCTCAGTTACCAAATAATTCATATGCAGTCTGCAGACATTAAAATTTGAAAAAGGAGCAGTAGAGAGCTTTGAAGCAGAATTTCCTTTTGTTAAATTAGTGAATATGACAAGGTTATGTAATATTCCTGGGGGATAAAGTGGTGCACGTCACTAACCTTTTAGATTCAAGAGGCTTCATGCTTTTTATTTGCTGCTGAAAGAAGGCTTAGTACTGGATTTACTAGCAAGGTCCTCTTTCTAACTCAGGTAAATTAAGTTCCACCTGGCTTTTACATATACTTTTGTGATAGATACTATGTATATACACAAGCTTATACCTATTTTGTTTTGTAATGTGCATTTGAACATGTGCTGGTTTATGATTTAAAGGCATATCTGCAGTTGAGTTAATATCATGAACAGTGGGTTAATAGTGCTGGAATTCCTATAGGCGTGGAGAAAAAAAAAGGGAGAATTCTTGCCTTTGTCTGCATTTACTGGATAGTGAGTATTACTTAGTCATATGCCTGCACCTTTCAGTGCTCAGGTTAGTCAAACACTAGAACCAAACATCTTGATTCTCTTTCCTTGAAAGTGTAAACCAGGATTTTTGTGTAGAAACAACCAAAGAGACCATGGAGTAAGTAAGGGAAGATTTAGAAGCAAGTGTATACCACTTCCATTTTCTGTAGCGGCATTTAAATGAAGGCTAAATTTTGTATTTAAGCTAATGCATATGTAGCACTGATAGCTAAGGCTGTGCGCCCAGCTTGAGGAATGAAGGCAAGAGGGCATGGGTGTGGGAGTAGGCCTGGCTTTGGGAGGTTTCTCCTGTAGTCTGATCATCTATGAGACTGACTGTGATAGCTTGTAAGCCCTGGCTTCCTGTTAGGCTTAGCACAGTGTTGCTCTGATAGGGCACTAGTTAATGGTTGGCCCGAGTTTTACACTAAATGTGCCAAAAATTTGTCATGAAACCAGCTTAAATGGTTAGTTGGTTGCCTGCAACAGTTTAAATAGAAACAGAACAGCAATATATAGTTCTTCAGCTTCTTTCTACTTCAAATATAAATGCATTGGTCTATAATGTTAGTAAAAGGCTTTTTTTCACAGGATTTTCTCATAAGTTCTTCATATTTGTGAAAGCCTTTTTCATTCTCTCAGTTATTACAAGCTAAAAATGAACATGTGTGTGTGAATGATATTCGTTGGCAAATAAATGTCTGCTGCTGTCTGTGTTAGTTCATATACCTCCCATGTCCCTAGGGCTCAGATAATGTCTGTCTCTAAAAAAGCATACATAATCCACAATGAAATGAGCTGGTAACAAGGTTTGCAGAGCTTAGAGGTACACATTAAATGTGTGCTATTTTAACATTAGACCTTTTGGAAAATGTAACCTACCTATTCTACTTGTGAGGCATTACTTGTAAGTCTATAATTTGACTTTGTATTTCAGGGAGGAATGAACCTAATGGTCAGCCTACTACACTGATACTGTGCATTGCAGGAAATTTGAAAATATAAAAGATAGGGTTGACTTTTCATATTTTCCTTGAGACATCAGCAAGTGATATTTTTATTTTTTTGAGCTCCTTACTTAATCTATAGGGTGGGTATGTTCTGGCAGATTGAAGGTTGGGAACTGGAAATTACTGCTAAATTGGAAAAATAGCCCCAAAGAAACAACCAGAAATCTCTCTCAAAGACCAGTCCTTTGTTCTGAGTGCTTTTGCTTTTAGAAGAATATATGTTACAGAAAGAAGGTGGGGTCATGAGTGTTTCAATTATATTATCAAGATTTTATGACTATTGTAGGGGCTGAATTTTTAAGAGGATGCCATGATGCCTATAAAGTAAAATTGCTTGATTTCTTTTACCCAGACTTTTGGGAAACACTTGTTTGTACCTAGAAATAGTTTCTGGGAACCAAATGGACCAAGATTTTCAGCTGGACTTCATTAGCATGGCTGAAATGCGTTTAAAAGTTGAAAGATACAAAACCAGTAATTTTTATTCACAGGATAATTAAACCATTCTGCTGCTCAGAGTATGATGACATCTGAAGATCGTCGTTGCTATTCTTCTTGCTGAAGGACGTTAAGGCAGGGGCAGTTTTAAGATGTTCACAGTGAGAAACAGAAAAATTTCACAGCTTGTGACTGACAGATAAGAGCTTTTAGGAACATACTGCTTGTTAACTTAGGAATTTCTTCATGCAGATTTCATTAATACAAATTATTTCTTGTCCTTATAGAAATAAAAACTAATTAGCTTTTCTCACATAGCCAGTGTGCAGGTCCTCTGTAAGTGCAGCTTAGAATTCAGGTGAAACAATTACTTGTAAAATGATCAGTCTAACTAATGTCACAAATTATTACTAATGAGTAAATGAGCTGCTAATTCTGTATATAAGGGTGTTTTGAAATTTCTATTAAGTAATTTTCTATTAAGTACAATGTATATATATAATAGGTTTTAAATATATTAACTGCTGGTGGAGTTGTGAAAATAATAATGAATCATGTAATTTGTAATGCATCATTACAGTATCAGACTGTGATTATGTGCAACATTTGCCTATTTGTTCATTTTTACCTGGACAAGAGTCTTCACCACCTTCACCATCATTAAATATGAACCAGTCTATGACCTTTTTATTTAGAATATATAGCATTATCTTGTAAGTCTGTGGAATACAGTGAATGTTGCAAAATGGGAAATTGGGTAAATAAAGGTGTTGGTTTGGTTTGGTTTGGTTTGGTTTGGTTTGGTTTGGTTTGGTTTGATTCAGTTTGTGGAGATTTTCTTTTCTTGGCTAGATTTTGGGGGTTTTTTGTGGTTGTTTTTTAATGCTGTTTATTTGGATTTTTACTGCATCAGAAATTTCTGAGTGTGTAATTTGACATGGGAAGAATCACTGCAAAATTTTTTACTCAGAGTGAGTCGATTTGCATACCCCCTGAAACTTTATGCTGCTAGACCAGTAAGACTATGCTGAGTGAAAATTATTTTTGTGATTGTATGTGTGCCAGACCACATTGTTTACTCTGCTGTCAACCTACATTTCTGAGTCTGAGCTGAAAACATTTCATTGGAACAGTTGTGATTGTCATCTTCCAACTTTTATTGGTACAAAATGAGTCTTTATTACTTAAAAAGTTACTGTAATTTCTAAGGAGTCTCCTCAAATATGTGTGAATTTATAAGCAAATGAGGCATTTGAAATAAGTGTCTTTGCATTTTTAATTTTTTCTGATGTCTTTATTCACCCTTGCTATATATGCTTACAAAGGATATAATATGATATGATTTTGGCAATTTTTATTATGACCTAGTAAACTTTTTCATATCTCAGACATATGATGAAGTTTAGTCCTAAATTGAATTATTTTATACTAGGAACTTTCATACACCCCAAACAGAGAATCTAGAAACAAATGTGTTAGGGTCTGCATCCTCTATGTATCTTGTCCATAGTAAGTTCACATGCTGAGCTAGCTGTGTTTGGTCTGCAGACATCCTATTAGCTCTCACTTTAAAGAAGGTGAAGTCTTATCCTCGTATTCACCTTTTCATAGAGGAGTATGTCCATAAAAATGTCTCTACACAAGAATAGTTTGTAGTAGCTGTGAAAAAAAGGGGGCTGAAGTAGTAATTTCAAAAGTATTTTGTCAGACATTTTATTTGAGTGCAGACGAAAAGTATTACATATCCACAGCACAGAGAACAGAACAGCAACTTTAAAATGGGTAATTCTATAACATGATGAAATGTGAATTAATTAATTCCATTCACTATTTCAGAATTCTACTTAAACTTTAGAAAGTCAATGTAGAGGCGCAGAAGGGAAGAAAGAAATGTCTCATGCTCGTGCCAAGATATTCAAATGTTCCAATCAAAATGAGTTATTTTAGTGTCACTTAAAAAATATATTTTATGGAGCCATAATGTGCAAAAAAACCTCCACTTCTATCTGGATAGTGGTAAACCATCTCTCATTTCAGAAGTTCTCATTTCTCTCAGTTCAGAAGTTCAGAAGTTCCCCCTCTGAGGGGACAGCTTGACTGTTCATTGAAGCAGCAGCCTCATTTCTATGGGGTTAAACTCTGTAAAACAAATAAATGCAAGCTCAGTGTATTAAGGGTGAGCTAGCAATAAATTCAGTTTTCTGTCATATATTAAGAGTGTAATTTCCAGTAGTTTAATAGTTGTCACTTCACCTTCTCAAGAGTCCCAGCAAGAAGTGCATAGCGAGTAAGAGATGGTGGGAGCCCTCAGCTCTTGAATGATAAAGCTTGTGGTACTCTTCAGAAGTCCAAGTTACAGGTATCTCCCACTCTGATTTTTTTTTCTTTTCAGCTTGACAAGGTATCAAAATTCACTATTAGTGTCAATATCTGAGTAGGTACTGGTATATAAACATGCAAACCTTGGCTTGTTCTTGCATTTAAAAGGTAATACTGCAGCAATTTTTATGATGCCCTTAAGAGAATTTAAGTGCAGAAATATGAGATGCTGATTTTAAGTGAATTTCACTTATTTTATTTTAATTACACTTCTGTTATTTTAACTGCATTTATTGATGTTACCAAGGAGAGTTCCAAAAGTGCTGAAAGACTGGTATCATAGCTGGTAACATATTACATCTTACTTTTTTGGCAGATTTAATTGCAGTGGAAGGTTTCCATATAGATTGTTGCTGTGCTTAATGAACTGTGTTGTGGAGAGTTTTTCTTGAACTGTGCACTGCTGCTGTTAAGGGAGATCGAAAATAGTTGTCAGTTCTCAATCAAAATTGCCCTTGTGTTAATAAGCACAACTGTGTGTGCAGTTTAATTGTGTTTGCTGTCAGAGTGCCTAGCAGCTTAGGTCACAATCAATGTCAAGAAACTGACAACATTAATTGTGGAGATAATTTGTGTCAAGCCTTAATTAACAACCTTTATAAAGATAAAGGCAACAAATAGATATTATTTCATTTTTGCTTCTGCTGGGTTATGATTTCACGTAGCCTTACACTGATGGTAGTTGCTTTATATGTGACAAGATGAACGTTTTGATAGAGTAATAAAGAGAGAGATTGCATAGTACTTACCTGTCTCCATGGCAGATAATTTTATACATTTATTTACATTCTAAGAATAATTTATCTTCTCTGATATCATATGATACTTGAAAAATAATTGACTTACTTCCAATATAATGTATTGGAGGAGAGTTGTGGCAATGTTTTTTATATGAATTACTTACTTATGTAAAAAGAAGCTTTGACCAGATANAATTCCATGGCCTGTGAAACTTTTTTATTGATGTAGATAATATTAGTCACATCATACAAGAAAGTGGATTTTATAGATGGGTTTAAAACCTTGTTTTCCTTGAAAAACGTCCACAGGTTGAAAATTGCATCATTATGTACAATTGCCCTTGTTTTCTGTGTCTATTAACCATGTAGCATTAGAATGCTATGCTTCTAATGCTATATGGTTAATAAACAACAGCTTTACTAATTGTTGGTCTAGCAGAAATTCACACAGGATAGCAAAAATACTGTTGTTCAGGTAGCTGGTGCTATTTTAAGTATTCAGCCGTATTTCTGCAACTCCACGATGTAGGTAATAATGCTTTGCAGAAGCTAGTACTCAGTTTTTGTAAGGAGTCATAGCAGCTATAGTCCTATAGTCCTTCACCAGATTTTGGACAGTTCTACATAAGAAATTGCTGGAAAAGTGGTTGTACCCCTTAGAGAAATTAAGTTTGGTGGAAGATTTTTAATTTAATCTATTGCTACGTGTGCTATTTGCTGCCTATGAGCTACTATACAGAGTTACTGTGTGCTCTTGGACTTCCTCATCAAGTGTTTCTCTTTCAGTGGTTTGAGTTCCAACAGTGGATTCATAGAATGTAAAAAAAAATTAACAGAGAATGGCAGCATGTCATTTTTCACTTGGTGGCCCACGATTGCAACTTGTGCCACGGAATGTCAGTATATCGGATTCAGTCAAGTCTCTTTATGTATCACAGTGCTGAGCTAAAACAAAAAGGGTTCAAAGAGAGCAGTTTTGTTGAAACCCAGATGCTCTTCATCAGAATATATTTTTGCCTTTTTTGTGGTCCAGACACAGGGCCTGTGGCTCGGGAAAGGATCTCTAGTTTTTTCATTTAAAGAGTGTTTTATTTGCTAAGGTTTTGGCAATTTTTAACATCAGAGAAGTTCTTTCATAATTTCCCCATGGCAGTAGTAGTACACTGTTTTGCTGAGATGTGCTCTTGCATTTTGGTTTAGGTACATTTTTGCCAGGAAAATTAGCAGAGAGGGTACTTCTAGGACCCTTGAGCATTCTGAAATGTTAAAAACCAGCACATTTTCTTGACATAGCTATTAAAGAAAGACCATGCAGATTTTCAGGAGCATTATATTTTTTTTAAATGCCCTTTTCTTACATTAGGAGTAGGGTAAAAATTTCCCCTAATTTCATTTGTAAAATGGCATCTTGGCATTTTAAACTATTCCAGGATTTCTTCCAGTGTTGCATACATGCATGACAGTATTCTGCTGAGTTTCTTACATTCAAATAAAGGTGCTGACAGGAGATGGTGCCTATGGAAAGAACAGTTTTGCAGAATAAGGGGTTAGACATCAGAACTAAAGAACAGCAGCATAGGAATGAAAACTAGTAGAGTACAGGTATATACCTGTCAGAACTAAGAGAGGAAAGTGAAGAAAAGGGAAGAGGTAGGAAACATAAAGGAGCTGACTGCTGATATATGAAGATGAGAACAAAAATGAATTGCAACAGATTGTATAGAGCAACTATTATGAAGGATGCTTCATAGCAAAAACTGGGGTTTTTGTCACTTACTGTCCCTAAGTTCTCACATCATATAATTTAAACCATTATCTGAAGGTGTATTGTATCTTTAGAAACTCTTTTGCTAAGAAAGATAATTATGTAAAGGTTTACAGGAATTTTTCAATATTTTTTAATTGTTTAGGTGTAATCTTACAGTTTTTGATATTTTATACTTAGGAGTCATGCATTGTGATGGTTTAAATTTTGAAATTTTGTCTCACCACAAGTGAAATAATAATTTCAATTTGTTATAACAACAATGAAGGGAAAAGGAATAATGAATTAAAATGCCATTTCATACTTTCAAAACTGTTTCTCCATTTCTCTCCCTCTCTTGTTGTTGCAGTAGTTGGATCTCTTTTTAGTTCTCCTTTCTGATATAGTAGAATTTGGGAGTGAGCAGGAGCTATACACAAAACTGTGCCCAAGCATAAATCTCTCTTCTGATACAGTCCTTTTTGCCTGGACTCTTAATACATAATAATTTACCTCCACCATGCAAAATTACACATGCTTTCTCCTAAATGTCACTGATTTTAATGTCTCAAAGGTGAGCATCCTGTTTTCATGACACCCTGTGGTCACAGCATCATCTAGCTAATTGTGATATTGTTCCAGTTGATTGATGAGCTCATTTTGCAACAGAAGTCAAATTAGTTTTTATTATTTATAATGGTGATAAAATATAACATGTGATCTTGCTATTCCAATGCCATCATATTTTGGTTTTAATACAAATTTCACTAGTAAAATCTGTAAGTATTCTCCTGACCTTTTAGGGTTTTTAAAATAATGCTTTCTCATGCAGGTGGATGATATCACTAGAGAAACAAAGCACGCCCTTTTTTGTTAAATTTTGAAATCTTGATGTGCCTTTTTTTAAATTTATGTTTACTGCTTGGATTAATTTGGTTAATTTTTTTTGTTTCAGCACCACCAAAGTTTACAAGAACTCCCGTTGACCAGACAGGGGTTTCAGGAGGAGTTGCCTCATTCATCTGTCAAGCCACAGGAGATCCAAGACCTAAAATTGTCTGGAACAAAAAAGGAAAGAAAGTCAGCAATCAGAGATTTGAGGTATTAGGTCCATTGTTCTGTTCCTCTGAAAAACATTTTATTCCAACCTTGTTTTTAATCCCGCTATGTGTTTATTCCAACCTTGTTTTTAATCCCACCATGTGTGCTTTATTAACAGTGATTTAGCAAAATAGAATTGACTGTCAGGGATAATTCGGTGGGAATACTCTAGTGAGGTTTTTAATTTTGAAAACTGGTTGTGCATAGAACCATTACAGAGAAAACTGCTGATGCTGTTTTCTAAGCTGGTATGGTGGAACTGAGGAGCTCTGTGGTGCCTCTGTTCAGTTTGCTGGCTCATGAAGGAGCTGGTGGGGACATGAGTTGAGCTGTGACTGCTGTCTCCAAGGAGCAAACCACCTCCTTTTGTGACAAGGTGCATCAAGCAGGCCTAGTCTTTGGCTGCTTCTGCTGCCACAATTCCTTACCCCTTTTGAGGAAGGAGATGAAAGGGGCACTGTAGTTCCTGCTGCTGAAGAGGAAGAGTAAAACTTGCTTGCTTTTGATTTTTTCTTAACAATAAATTAGGAAAAGGCTTGGAGGAAGATGTTTCTCTCCACAACCTTCAGTTAAAGGAAATAGTGAAAATAATCTGCTCAAAGGATTCTGATTATTTGGGGGAACTAAGAAAACAAGTCTTATTCCCTATTGTAGTGGCAAGAATAATTAATGTCAAATATGGATTGACCTTTAACATGAAGGAAAAACTCAGAAAATGGGGGAAAGCTTTTAGAAGAGTTACCAGAACTGGCACTAAGAGCGTCTCTTAAATGTTTTCAGTGTTAGATATGAGACTTCTGTTTGCTTAAAAACAACTGTTCAGAGATTAATGATTTGTATATAAAATGGTTGTGACATGCATTTTATGAGAAAATTATCTAACATATAGTTGTTAACAACTGACTGAATATTAAAGTCCTCTATATTAATTTTTATTAGCATTCATGAAGATTGCTTGTCCTGGCTTTCAGGTTAGATTCTTTTAGAAGAACTGCATTTCTTCTATAAACCAAATTTATTTTCTTGATTTTTTGTTCAATAAATATCTAAAGACATTGGAATTTATTCATTAACCATTATAATTTCTGGCTTGTATATTTACTACAACATAAAAAACAAAATCATTAATTTAAATGTTACCTCCTAGTGCCAAAAACTGTTTGCACTTTGCAGAGCATATGCAGAGCTGTAATTGGCTAGAGGGATTAACATAGAAGTTTTATCATAAATTTTACACAATTTATCCTCTTCTGTTCACAGAACTTTCACTCAAAGTGAATTCTAAAGAGAGAAAGATGGTGCATGTATATGTTTACTGTGTGTTATCCTGCAATATGTCATTGTTTATTTCCTTAATATATTGCTTTCTAGGGACCTGTGTATCTGTTTTTAGGGAGAATAAGCAAACATAAAGTAGTTTTATTTCCATAAAAATTATTTGCGTGTAGCTATAAAAAATACCTTAAAATGTTTTAAAAATCCCTTTAATGAACTGTTGAACAAACAGCATAGCCAAGTAAGATGGAGTGTATTTCGAACAAATAAATGACACTTGCCAAGTGTTTTATAATTTTTATCATGTCCGCTGAGCAGAGCAGTTACAAAGTGTGCATACCAAATCATTATTTTAAACAGCTTTTCTTCCTGTTCAAAGTAAGGCCGTTAATTCATGCCATAGAATCTGTAAATAAGAAAAGAGCAACAGTAGAAACGAGACTCAAAAATGCATATTAAACATTTGGGAAACAAGAAATGTCTTGAGATTTTCAGCTGAATCAATAAGAGAATATTTAGTTTGGTTTCTTTCACTTTAATATTTTGTATATTTCTCTGAGTTACTTAATGATGACAGACATCCAAATGTTTTACCTGAACACCTGTCTTCATATAGTAAATTCAGCTGGAAAGGATTCTAGTGGTCCATCTTATCCACATGTTTTCCCAGGGATGCTGGGGGTTATTTTGTTGTAATTCAATAAACTTGGACAATCTCATACAGGGTTTCATGAAACTTGTCCTGATTATTTGTCCCCCACGTGAAACCAGAACTCTTGCTGGAACTTGATATATGTAGCAATTGGGGAACAAATAGTTTATTTTCTCTCTCTTGACTGTTTATATATTTGAAGACTATTGTCATTGAACTTTCTTGCTCACCAGCTAATTCTCCTAACTTATTGACAATAGCAGTGAAAGCTAGGCATTGCTTCTGAAATTAAAATATACAGTAAGACTTCAAGAGTCTTCTCTATTAATCTTTCAGCTTTTATTTATATTGCAGATATAGACCCTGAATGAGGAACCTTTTTTTCTCCTCTTCCTTCAAATTAATTCAAATAATAGGAATTACAAAAATCTGCTTTAATTTGCTGAGAAGTCCTTCTCAGAGGAACTTAAAAAAACCCAGAAAATGGAAAAATAAAAGTTGAAAAATACATCATTCTACCCTGTGTGCAAAAATGCTTTTATTAAAAAATCTCAGTCGTAAAAAAAAATAAAATCTCATTCAGTAGATGGGGTAGAATTAGGAATTAACTAGCTGTGGTATGCAGGAAAGGGGAGAACTCTTCACGTGAAAAATAAATCCCTTTTATGATACATATTTTTGAGACACCAGACTTGAAACTTAATCTCTGCAGTATTTACCCAATCCAGCAATCCAGTCTGCTGCAATTGTTTTCAGTGTCTGTCCAGATACATTTATTCAGCATTCAGGTTTGAACAATAGCAATTACTCTTTTTTAAGTATGTCTGTGAGTATTTGGATCCTGTGCTCGCATTTGTTATCTATAAATTGTTAGTCTGACTGCTTAAAGACTTTGAATTTTTCTTCTCCCTTATAAATGTCTATTTCTTGAGAATTCTAGTTATTTCTTTAATTGTGCTAACATCAGGTGGATATTTTGTCTTATCTAGATCAGTTTAAGATGGCTTTACTGGAAGAACAAGAAATAGACATCCTGTGAGCTATCAAACAAATTCAGTATCAAAAAAACCCCAGGGTTTTAATCTTACTTTCACCTCTCCCAACACTAAGTAGAAACTGAGCAATTCCTAAAATGAAAATAGTGAGATGCAGGGCATATTTACCATCATTTGTAACCCCAGACTTTATAGCTCTCTGTAAATCACTGTACATGTCAACATGTACAGTGATCTCGTAGGTTGCTGGTGTGAAAATGAGACAGAAGGACACAAATAGATGTGCAGATAGGCATATCTGTAAATCACTTTGTTCATGTATATATAGATTATGGATAGATACTAATTATTTTGTAGAGAAAAATGAAACAAAAAATTGTGACTGTCCTTTGGTTATAAGTACCATTTATCTGATGGTAGTACTAATATCTCTCAGTGATTTTTTAAATTTCTTTTTTAAAAAGTAGATTAAAGAGATTACTGCTTTTACTTAATTATTATGAAGGTTTTTCCAGGACCTACAGAGCGCTGCAGTACTCACCAATATTTGATGTGATTCTGACTGAAGAAGGAAATAAGATCTGTTCAGTGAATTTTCTCATATAAATGTTGTTATTTCTTGTGTGAATATTGCAATTTTAAAACTAAATCTTAGAAGTTTCTCCATATTATTTAGCCTCCTAAATGATTTCTTTGTTGGATAAATTTACTTATTTTGTGGGTTGCCTACAAAGCTAAACTGAGTCATCCTGTTTGGTTCCAAAATTGCAGATAGTTATTAACTTTGGAGCCAAATGAGTGAGTGAGCTGCACTCTCTGAGAAGGAATGTAGCTGGCAGCAATTAAAATGAATGTAACTGTCATTTGAAGGTAAAGTACTTTAGCTGGGAGAGTTGAGAAGTATTGGTGGTGAACTTCAGAATAAGAGAGCATTAAGTCACAGGCTTTTTTCTTAGAGCCCTTGTTTGCTGGCTTGTTTTTTTGGGGCTTTTTTGGGGTGTTTTTTTCTTTTTTGTTTGTTTTTTGTCCTATATTTCTTGAAGCTATATTAAAGTGGCCACTGAGTACTCACTGAACAGCAATGTATGCTCCAAGTATGGCCACTTAAACATTTCCCCATATGACTGGAATTTGTCCTGGTACATAAATTTGAGAAACAAACCTGTCTTTGGTGACTTGAGTACCAACAGATGAACAGATTAGCTGAGGGATAGGTATTTATAACAACATCTGTGACAGCTTTTGTTTCCTTTTATAGGTAATAGAGTTTGATGATGGATCTGGATCAGTTCTCAGAATACAGCCACTGCGCACACCCCGAGATGAAGCTATTTATGAATGTGTGGCTTCCAACAGTGTTGGCGAAATAAGCGTGTCCACAAGGCTGACTGTTTTACGCGGTAAGTTCCTTCTAAACATCACCAATTCACTTCATAGAGCTCCAAGTACTGCATTGTTGTAAAGCAGAGGATCCTCTCTGGCAGAGGTAAATAGTAATTGTATTTTCAAATGGACCCCACTATAGTCCCAATGCTATTCATTACAAACTTAAAAAAAAAATACTCGACTGCTGTGTTTGTGACTTTTGACCATAAAATGGTAATGTGAGAATGTAAGGTATGACAGATTAGACTGAAGAAAAGAAAAAATAAGTGAAACAGGAGTGCCACACACAACAGGTTATCAATTACTTCTCCAGCCAATCACTTTATGAACGCATTTGATTCACATTTTAGTGCTGCCATGGGTACCTTAGCTTTGTTCAATCAGCATTTACACAGAAATTTGCTCAATTAAGAGTGACCTTGAAAAGTTGCATGAACAGTTTTTAGATGAGGTTAAGCTGCTGCAAAATTTCTCCCACAAGAGGCAATCATAAAAAAGGTGAAGGCTTCTTCCACTTCAGATATATGTCACCTGAACTGTATTACGTCAATGCGAAGTTTTTGAATACAGGATTCAATTTTTTCAACTCCATCGGGGTGAGGATATTTATGTACTGCCAAGCCTACTGTCTAGATAATACTCGGGAGAAAATGCTAGTAGTCAAATGACCTGAACGTTTTGTTTTGTCACCTGGAAATGAATAGACACTAGATTTGGAGATACTTCATGAAATATCACACTCTTCGGTTGGCAGGGCTGGCTTTATGATTGAAAATTACTGTCTTGTATTTTGATATTACATGGCATTACAAGGTTTACAGAATTACTAGGTGCCTCTTTATAGGTATTGAAGATGATTAAGCAGCATTACAAAATTTAGAGGAAAATTTGTGGAATGTGTAATTACAATATGTTTTTTCCTTGATCCTCTATCCCAAGCACTGTAGGGTGACAGGAAGATTTCTTTTTTAGTGTTATTCTCTGAAGTTCGATTTTTACTAGGAAAAAAAGTTTCTATAATTTTATTGGCTATTTTAATCATTACAGACAGTCCTGACGTTATTGTTGGAGACACCTAGCAACACTATGTGCATATATATCAAAAATTAACCCTAAGGACATACATTTTTTTTTCTTAGAGGAAGTCTGATGTCTGATGTCAGCAAACCTTTTCAGTATTTAAAATTCTTACCTCTAATGCCATGTTTGTTCCTTATATTATCTTTTAAAAATTCTTCCCAGTCTAGCCAATGAAAACAGGAAAATTGATAGATTGATATTTTAACAGCAACATGGACCTGTTCTTAACTCCCTTAGATAAGGTTTTGCCTTTATTAACTGATAGGAGGACTTTTTATATACAGTTTCCACATTGTTGAAAATGAACATAAAATTACATTTTATATTCCATTAGAAATTTTGCAAATCAAAGGGAGATTGGGAGGAGGAGCAAGGAAAAGCAAAAAACAGCATGAAAACTCAGGTGGAAATAATATTCTTTGTTTTCATAGTTTCTTGTAATGTACTTACAAGACTACTGGTCATGAAATGTGCATGCATGTGTTTTGAAAGAGAGTGCTCTAAGCCAAAGTTCTCATTTTGGCTTTTGTAGAGAAGCAACAGCCCTCATATCTCTCTACCAAGAACCAGAGCAGTTGCAAAAGATAGAGGGGCATCTGAGTGTCAAAACTGACTGACTGTACAGTGTGGTCTGTTTCTTTACAAGTCCTAGTAATTATTAATAATTTTTTTGTAATACATATGTAGCTTTGCTGCCTTTTCTTTGCTTGATAGAGCAATAATAGTGGCTCAGTGCCTACTTCTGACAACACTAGTATTGCATCCTATTTTAAAAGCAATACATAATAATATGGATATGCAAATGACTAATGAAAAAATCTTATTGGTTATAAAGTTAAAATGAAAATAAATTTCAATTTTAATTAATTTTTTTAATTAAAACCACTGAAATATAAAGATTGAGAATTTTATCCAACCATAATACATATGGCTTTTGTAGCTGCAGAAATATGTTTGCCCCAGGAGTAGATTTGTGGATTTAATCTGGAACTGGGAACATATGACAACTCATGAACACACTGTGACTGTGGATTTAGATAAAGGGGTAACGTCATAGAAAGCAAGGAGCCTGCAGAGAAAAAGGGCATTATTAAGAACTTTTGATGGGGTTAAAATTTGAATTGCTAAAAATACAATGGTTTGCTGTATTACTTCCCAAGACATGGCATAATTCAGTGCTAAGGGCATTAGCCTGGAAGATAATTCTATTATTGCAAAGCCTCTACTTTGCAAACTTACACAAATCTTAACCTTGTACAGTCTGCAACAGTAGAAGACTGTTGTTTTGGAAAAACACTCCATTGATGATGCCTTTTTGGGAAAGAGTGCCTCTGCCTCACATAACTGCTGTAGGAATAAATATGTACTATAGATGTCAACAGGAATTAACTAGATTTAATGAAATACAAAACAGAGTAGAGTGAGTTGGAGCTGTGGCTGCTTATGCTTTACTCATCCCTGTGGTATGTATGTGACTCTGGATTACATAGGTTATATAGACAGAAGATACTTATATAACTTTCATATGTTCTTCTAATTGTTCTGCAATGGTTCTATCACAGACCCAGCTTGTCATTTGTGCCTCTTGAGAGATGTCACCCAGAGGTGGAAGTCAGATTTTACTCACAATTCAGCCTACCAGTTTTGCAACCCTAATGTGGAATGTCAGTGAAATCAGGGTAATTCCAGGAGCAGAAGTGTCTACCTGCATTCATTTTGTTTGATTGTTTCTTTCACAAATCCCAGCTTTACTGCTACAAATAATTTCCACAGCACGGAACAGCAACATTTTTTCTGATATGTCTGTGTCTTTACAGCTAGATTGGTCAGTTTTTCTCTGTGGCCATGTAGAGTATAACTAGTTCCATGCATTACAGATGCTACCATGTTTTGTTAGGTTCCTATACTATGACCGATTGTTAGTATTTGGTTCTCAAAGAACTGTGGATTTAAAGAAATGTTTAGCTTCTAGGTGTTAGAAATTTACAGTGTGAGAAGGAAGAAGGGCAGAAAAGGCATCTGCAGATGATAACATTTCAAGGCCTGACCACAGACAAAATATTGGATCCTTTTTTCTGTTACTAGAGTAAATCAGGAAACATTCCAGGCTAAACTTGCACTTGTTAGGCTGAATATTGTGAGAGTCTGGACCAAGAATGAATGTCTGAGATAACTGGAAACTGCTTTTGATTTTCTGTATATAAAGAACTTGGCTGCTTTCCATGACGGATTCACCCATACGAAAACGTTGAATTTGAAGGGAAGCAAGGCTTGAAAAGAGAAGTCTGAAAGTTCACTGTTGGAGACACGCAGACAAGAGGAGTCAATACTATTTATTTTGGAGGTTTTGGTTTTGAAAGTTTGTGCTGAGAACCATAAGAGTGGAACAGTGCTTTGATTCTTTTATTTATTGCTGCTTAATACACATGCCTTTCTAGCCAAGAATGTCCTTGGTGTCCTGGGGGGTATTAGAAGGAGCACTGCCAGGAGGCGAAGGAGCAGGTTGAGGGATATGATCCTCCCCCTCTACTCAGCCCTAGTGAGGCCACATCAGGAGTTCTGTGTCCACTTCTGGACTCCTCAATAAAAGAGAGACATGGAGCTCCTGGAGCAAGTCCAGCAAAGGTCTAAAAAGATGATGAGGGGACTTGAATATCTCTTTTGTGAGGAAAGGCTTAGGGAAATGGTCATGTTCAACCTGGAGAAGAGACAGCTGAGAGGGGATCTTATCAATGTCTATAAGTAAGTGAGAGGAAAGTGCAAAGAAGATGGACCAGGCTCTTCTCAGTTATGCCAAGCAAAAGGACAAGAAGCAACAGGAAGAAAAACTGATGCACAGTTCATCTGAGTATTAAGAAGAACTGCTTTAGTGTGGAGGTAACTGTGCACTCCAGCAGATTGCCCAGAGAGGTTGTGGACTCTCCCTCACTGGGGATATTCAGGAACTGTCTGGATGCATCCAGTGCAATGTGTTCTCAGTTGACCACGTTTGAGCAGGGAGGTTAGACTAGATGATCCCACTGCGGTGCCTTTCAACCCTACGTATTTTGTGATCCATGTATAAGCAATAAAAAACAACAAAGTGTAGGATCTTCCTATACTTCCCAGACATCAGAGATGAAGTAGCTTTCCTTTTGCTGTCCATTCATTTCACGTTACAGCCACCTAAATCTGGTTTTAGGTCTTGCAAATGGTGGATATCAAACATTTTCCCTAGCTGTAGAACAAGAGTTCTAGTGTCATATACAAGTCTATAAATTTTTCAGGAAGAAGGAAATAGGTGCTTTCTTCTAGCAAGGAAACCAGCAGCAATTCTATTCATTTAATTTTCAGGAATCCCAGTTTTCATTTTTAAACATTTTTTTATTGTTATTTCTTTATAAAGTTTTGTCAAGACCGTGAGGGCATGAAGAAGCCTTAGCTTCAACTGCTAGGCATATGAGTAAAGCACAGAAGTCTGCAGGTTTTAAGTAAAAATGTAGAGCACAATATGTATATTTTAATGTTGCTCCTGTTTGCTCTGTTTTTCTAGCTGTCTGGAAAGCAAAGAAAGAGACTACAACAGGGCATTTATGCAGAAGGCAGTTTGTTTGTCTTGACCCACAATTTTCTCTTACTCTTTGTTGATTGTGTTAATACTCTGCATTACAAAAATACTGATACACAGCATTGGTGTACCACAGGTAGTATATAAGCCTGAAAGAAGTAAAATTTCTGTGGAAAGTGCCTAGCTATTCCTTTTTATATTGTTAGAAACTGATCGATTCAATGTCAAACATTCACTGCTGCATAAAATGAAATTTAAAAAAAGAGAAATATTTACTGTATAGTGTTTCCCTGTCCATTGATACACACAGATATTGAGGTAATTGTGAGAGATTTTTATGAGACTCTCAGAAGTGCACAACATTTCCACATTAAAACAGAAAACAACACCTAAACTAGACAAACGCAACCAAACAAACAAAAAAGACCCCAAAACGATTCCAAATCAGAGATGATAAATCTAAGGTATTAGTTTTTGTTTCTGCTGCTAGCAATAGATTCGATGATAATAGAAGCTCATTTCTGTATTTTCACTTTAGCTGGTAGTACTGAAATGAGAAGGAGCTATTATGAAGTAACCTGTCATCTGGGACAGCTATCTTAGAGGGCATAGGAATTAGACAAATGGAGTGGCAGGGCTGTAGTGTTGGAAAATGTGCTGTGGGATGTCTCTCATTTCTAGACAAATGGGAGGAAGGAATGTACATATTCTGGATATTAGCTGCACAGTAGGAGAAATTTGCTGTGTTTCAGCTGGAACTGTATAAATTATGTACACCAGTGTTTATCTGAAACTGTTTGCTGTGTAGTCACAGTGATTAATGCCAGGTGGTTGCTAGTTGGACAGGCTTTTGAAAGTGGAATGAAGAGAAATAAAGGAACTAAGAAAATACCTGTGCATGAGCTCAATACACTGGAAAGACATTTATCTCAATCATATACTGCATGATAAGACTTTCAAAGAGCCAAAGAAGTATCATTCCCCAAAACTTCCTGATCTTTCAGTGGTCATGCTATGTGTGGCACTTTGTGACCAGAGCTAGACTGTTCATTACAGTCCTGTTTTTATTAAGCCTCTTTTTGAAGAGGAACGTTGTTGTTCCTGCTGAGAAAATGCTACTTTACAGTTTATGTTGTAAAGCCTCTCCTGGGTAGCTGTGCAGGGAGGATTAAGAAAAGAAACACCGCTCTGCTTGAAAATCACACGCTAGGATTTTGTGAAATAGTAAAACAAAAGGAGAGGTAGCCAATACAACTTCAGCTTAAAAAACCCGTTACAGACAGTTACAGAATGGCATGCAGATTTCTTGGAATGGCTTATGAAATAGTACAGACTTAGAAATATTTGTCTGTAATGTTATAAACTAATTTGAAATATTTTCTTTGGGTATGCAAGTATTATGTTTGGCAAATAAATATTAACCTTCCATGCAGTACAGTTTTAAATACTTAGTAACTTACTGATCTTTATAAAGATGAGGTGATGACATTTAACTAGTAGCCAGAAAAGGGTACGAAAGAATAATGAAATACACGTTTCATATTCCATAGCTGAGTTCAAAGGTACTGTATGTTTAATTTCTGTTAATTGCAAGCATGTACTTGGTAGTGGTTTAGAAAGTACTGTGCCTTATAAATTCTGAAACAATCAGTACATTCAAGGGTCTATCACTGTAAATACATGATTCAGGGTATTGAGTTCAGTTTTTAGGTATATGCACATGGGTGTGCTGATTTAAGAGGTGTTATTGTTGACTTTTGTGTAGTTCTTCGAAAACAATGTTGTAATAATTTGATATATATGAAAATCGTTGGATAACTCCTGTAAGCATTGCAAGAAGTTTCTGGCAAGTGCCTCACCTAGTGTTTTTTATGGTTAATACTTTTTAAAATATTTCCGCTCATGTTTCTATATGCAAAATTTATCAAATACATTTTTTTCAATCAGGGAATATTTTGGTTCCTTTTTTTCCTTAGTTTGAATTTTACAAATTTTCCCTTTTCCCTTCTCTTGCAAACATTATGTTATAAATAACCCACTACAGTCATGAATTTAAAGCTATACATTAGAAAGCTTCTTTCAAAATGTAGAGATGTCACTTTAGAAAATTAGTGAAACAGCAGTCCCAGATTTCTTAATTATCATTGTAAATTCCTGTAGTCAAAACTTCCAGAGATCAGTTACTTTGGAAAATCAAGAGTAGGCTGATGTAAGGTCTTTAAAGATGTCATAAGAAGGTATCTGTAGATACCAGATATTTTTTTGAGAAATCTCTCCTAACTTTTCCCCTGCATTTTTTTACTGGTGAAATTTAATTCAGCTCTTTATCATCCTGCATATTCTTTTAAGATGATTGATTTTTCAGTTGTATTTGCTGGATCAACTTACATGGAGAGAGTTTTCCTGCTGCCAGTTACC
>VXBC01011526.1:190709-223645 GCA_013399945.1 Ploceus nigricollis
CTTGTCTAACTCGACTAAGTCCTATTCTTCCTTACAGGGAGTATTCTTGTGAAGAAATCCATTTTTTTATGATCACTGCTATGAATGGCAGTTAAAAAGTACTTTTTTTTTTTTAATAACTTGAAATTCAGTGTGCCTAGCTTAGTACCAAGCTCAAAAGCTCATCTTAGCTCCCATATATTCCATTGTTTCACCTGTTGCACTATCATGTTTTCACTGGGTCGGTAATTTATTTCCATAAAATATATCATCTTAAATGGCATTATCAGCCTAGCTGCTAAGATAAACAAATCTGTATAGACAACCTCTATCATAATGTTCACACAGAGATTTATTTGGGTTTTGCTGTATAGATAAGGAAATAGGCTATCTGAGAAACCCTCTTCATTATACCTGCCTCAAAATGACTTTCAAAGAAAGCGAATTGAGAGGCTGAAAAGTTGCCAGGTTTTTTTTTTTTTTTTTTTTGCAAAAAGATGCTGTCACTTGGAACTTGATTAATGGCAAGAAGATGAAGCCAAGTGCAGAAAAGCCATTAGTAAGCCCAAAAGCAATCATTTTTTGTTGTGCTGTGTTACATATAGCAGACAGAGGTTTGAACTGAAAATATGTTCAAGTCAGTGAAAAAAAGGTCTTCTCTGGACTTCAAATCAGTCAAAACTTGAATTTGGTCATTAGTTGCAAAATGTCAAAATGCAAGGAGAAAAAACATCTAATTTTATTAACATTTATCAAACCTGGAAACCTAAATTTAATCTTATTGGTAGTTCCTGTGATGAGTGCTTCTTATTTCTAAGGATACTTACATACATCAAAAAACTGCTTGTTGGGATGTTTTTTGTTGAAGTCTTGAAACAGAAAGGTGAAGGGACAGTGATATTTGTTGTTTAATGAGTTGTTTAAACTTAAATAACTATGTAAGTAGATATTTTTAAATGTGGCCTCATTTTCACATGAATGTACCATTCTGAATGTACCATTTGGTTCCAGCAAGATCCTCCAGGATCTTTGGAGTTCCAGAATCTACATGATTTTGACACTAATACTGGCTGCTAACTCATGAGAGATGATTTTAAAAAAAATAGATTAATTTTTAAAATAAATGGTACATACATTTGAAACTGTTCCCATTATGAACAGGTAGGAAGCTATGCATGTGTGTGTATTGCACTTTTTTTCTTATGAGCTAGTCAAATAAACAAAGTGATATTTCAGGTATTTATCATGAGTGTCATTTATTCATAGAATCAGAGAATATGCTGAGTTGAAAGGAACCCATCAGGATCACAGAGTCCAACTTCAGCCCTGCACAGGACAGCCCCAGGAGTCACACCATGTGCCAGAGAGCACGCCTTGAACTCTGTCAGGCTGGTGCAGTGACCACTTCCCTGGGGAGCTGTTCCAGTGCTCAGCCACCCTCTGGGTGAGAATTCCTGATATCCAACCCATTTGCAGAGATATTTCTGCAGGGCCTCTCAGCCCACAAGGGAGTCAACAGCTGCTCTCAATTTACTGGTGTTGGCAAACTTAGTCTTCATTCACGTCCTGCATCTGATGCCATTTTGGTTTTTACCTTTTTTCTTTTATATATTCTCTGTATTCTTTACACAAGTATTTGTAGCTTTGTAACTTCCTTTTGTAGCCTAACTTCAACATTTTCCTAGTCAGAGAGACAAAACATGTTCCAAAGCCCCTATCCTATCTTAGTTCTCCTTAGAATCCAAGGCCAAAAAACAGCTCTTCAGACACATTTTCATAAACAAGGTTTAGTCCCATCTAAGAGGGGGAGAGTTTAGAAGGGGCTTGGACTGGGTGGTAATTGCATCACCAGTTCTACTCCTAATGGGTGCTTTTTTTGTCAAGTAAGCTAATTTACCAAACTTATAAAACTGTATGCACCCCTGTGGGGAGCTGGCTTTTGTGGACATTTTTCCATAACTGCCCCTGAAGGCCTTCAATAAGGATCCACTTTTATTCCTATACTAATGTTACCTCAAAAGTGTGTTGTTTCATTTCTAGGTTGAAAAAGGCATCACATCCAAGTCATTTATGAAACTGTTGAAGAACTGGGCCAAGGATGGAGCCCTGTGGAACCCCACTAATGACAGGCTCCCAGTCTGATGTCACCCCATTCACTGTAACCCCTTGTGCCCCACCCATGAGCCAGCTGCTCACCCATCACATGGTGTGTTTATCCAGCTGTGGGCTGGACATTTTGTCCAGAAGGATCCTGTGAGAGGCAGCATCAAAGGCTTTGCTGAAGCCTAAAAAGATTACACCTACTGGCTTTCCCGGATCAAGTAGGTGGGTTACCCTGTCACAGAAGATCAGATTTGACAAGCAGGACTTCCCCTCATGAAGCCATGCTAGCTGTGACTGATGACTTTATTGTCTTCCAGGTGTTTTTCAGTACCTCCCAGAATAATCTTCTCCATGATTTTACTGGACACTGAAGTGAAATTGACGGGTCTGTAGTTTCCTTCTGTGTGAGGGCATCCTTCCATTGAAAATGAAGACAACATTCCCCAGTTTCCAGTCAACTGGGACTTCTCCAGAATCCCAAGACTACTTAAAAATCATTGAGAGAGGCTTTATGATGACATCAGCTAACTCTTTGACTCTTGGATTAATCCCATCAGGCCCCATCAATTTATGGGGACCCAGCTGAAGCAGCAGATCCCACACAAGTTCAGGGTCAATGGGATTTTATCATTATTGGAATCATGGTCTTCCAGTTTAGGAAGGGTTAAAGATGAAGGCAAAGAATGCATTGAGCACCTTGGACTTGTCCATGTCTGTGTTTGTGAGGTGACCACCCTCATCCTGTAATGGGCCAGTGTTATTCCTATACTGCTTCTTGTCATTAACGTGTCTGAAAAAAACATTGTTTTATTGCTCCCACTATTCTGTCCAGTTTCAACTCCATTTGAGCTTTGGTTGTACAATTTTTTTCCCTACAGCAGTGAGCAGCATTTCTGTATTCTTCCTGTGTCACCTGACCTTCCTTCCTCTGGGCACACACCTTCCTTTTTCTCCTTATTTCCAAAAGATCCATGTTCAGTCAAGCTGGCCTTCTGCCTCACCTGCTTGGCTTCCATTATTTGGGAATTGGCTGCTCCTGTGCCCTTAGGAGGTGATGGCTAAAAAGTGGCCAGCACTGATGGACCCTAGCACCTGCAAAAAGGTTTTTCCCAGGTGACCTTACTAACTAATTCCCTGAGCATCTTGAGGTCTGCGCTCCTCATGTCTGGGGTTGAGGTTTTGCTGGCACTCTGTAAGCAGAGATTTTGAACTTGATTGCTTTGTGGTCACTATGGCCAAGACAGCTGCCAGTCTGCACTTTGCTCACAAGATCATTTCTGCTGACAAGCAGCAGATCATGGGGGGGCATCTTTCTGAGCCAGCTCCCTTAGGACTTGTTCCATGAAGTTGTCATCCAGGTCATTCAGGAATCTTCTGGCCTGGATTGTACTAGCAGTGTGATGCTCTCATTTGATTTCTGGCAAGTTGAAGTCCCCCAGAATGACAAGGGCGGTTGACCTGGAAGTATCTCTTAGTTCCTCAAAGAAGTGATTCATTTGCATCATCATCCTGGCTAGGAGGGCTATAGTAGACTCCCAAGATGACACCTGAATGAATTTTTTGCCCCTTGATTCTTACCCAGGGGCTCTCAGTTGTGCCATTGCTGACTGTGAGCTCCAATATTCCCTTCTGTGATATACAGTGTGACCCCTTCACCTCTTCTCCCTGCCTGTCCCTCCTGAAGAGCTTGTAGCCATCCAGGCTACAGTGTGACATAGTGTGACAGGACACTCCAGTCACAGATCTCATCCCACCATGTTTTGCTTACGCCAGTGAGGTCAAATCTCTGGGGCTGGGCCAAGCTTATCTTCCTCGTGCTGCATGCATTAGTGTAGAAACATCTCAGGTGTGCTACCTCGTAGCTAACACCTCTTGAAACTGCTGCAAGGATCCCATTAGTGCTTGTTCCCATAAGTTTTATCACACCATTCCTTTGTTCATTGCTGGCAGGGCTGATTTGGTCCCTTACCAAGCTTGTTTATATCTCTGTCAACAAGCTGTGCTAGCTCCTCTCTAGTGCAGTTCTAGTGTGCTAGAACTCTTTTTCCCCTCTGAGTTGCATCCCATCCATCAGGTGTCAGTTGACCAGGTATTAAGTAGATCATCTCATGGTCAAAACTCCCAAAACAATCCAAAATCTTTCTGACTATACAAGCCTCAGCATTGACCTGATGGATCTGCCTATTCCTATCAATGTCATCCCTTGATACCTTGATACCTGAAGGATAGAGGAACTCACTAGCTGTGCTCCCGAGCCTTCAACCAATCATCCAAATAGCTAGACAGATGGGCAGAGAAAATGACATGAAGTTCAACAAGACCAAGTGCTGAGTCCTACACTTTAGCCACAACAACCCCAGGCAGCATTACAGACTTGGGACAGAGTGACTGAAGAGCTGCCGTGGCAGAAAAGGACCTGGGGGAAGAGGAGGCTCAGGGGGGACCTTGTCACTCTGTACAACTCCCTGAAAGGAGGGTGTAGCCGGCTGAGAGTTGTCCTCTTCTCTGGGGCAATCACAATAGGACAAGACAACAGAGTCATAAGCTGTGCCCAGGGAGGTTAAGGTTGGGTATGGGAAAGGAATTCTTCACAGAAAGGGTGATTAGGTTTCAGAAAGGGCTGCCAGGAAGGTCACTGTTCCTGGAGGAAGGACTGGACTGGCAGTTGGTGCTGTGGTCTGGTTGACATGGTGGTGTATGGTCATGGGTTGGACTTGATCTCAGGTGTCTTTTCCAACCTAGTTGATTCTGCGACGCTGGACATGCAATAACCTTCTTCCAGCCTTTGTTTTCAACAGACCCTTGCCTGATTACCTTGTGGGGTTCTGAGTCTGTCTTCTCCACTACATTAATTTACTGAAACTGATTTTATCATATGAGAAGAGGAGGGTGCAATGGGACATCAGTTGTTATTGGATTTTTAGGTTTAAAAATACAAAGAAGATAAAGCCTCATGAACAGGTTTATCGCAATTTCATATAAGAGGGCAGATCAGAAGTAAAGGTAGAGGTTGAACTTAACTAATAACAGGTTAGCTTTCATCTTCAGCCACTAATGTAGGCTGTTTTATACTCTAATGTCTGAAACGTGTCTAATTCTACTTTGAAGATAAGTCATCATGATTGGTCTGTTTTTCTTTTAGGTGAACTGGAAGCAGGAAGAAGAATTTAGACAAGAATCCACAAAAAATTGTTTTCAGTAGCTTTAAATTAATTATATTTAATTTACTTCTGCTTGTAAGAGGGAAATACATACATTCTCTCAGTACCATATTTACTTTCAGGTGCTCAGAAAATGTAAATATATATATATATTTGAAATAATAAACTAATTGACTGTTTTAATAATTAAAATTAAGGATTTGGGAGGTTTGATCTTTTAGGACTTCTGTTTTCTGGTGTCCTTTTTTTCCCCTCTTCATTAGCAAATATTTGTATATTTCAAAGAAATTTTGGTCAAATCTTAAATACAGATGATGGGCCTCTAGTCAAGTGGTAGTGTTCATATTTTGAAATGCTACCAGAACAGTATTTAAAAGCTACATATTATTAATTTGGATTATGGTAAATTAGTCTTACTTTTTAACTAAATGTTACTATTATTTTTTTCCCCCCACATTTTCTTAATTACCTCAAGCATATTGATTACTCTCGTGATTTACCATCTCCTTAAAACAAGTGAAAGAAATGGTCATATTTCATTAAAGAAAGAGGCATACTAAATCTGTTAGGAACTCTGTTGAAACTGATGCACATACCACAGACTTTTGGATACAGTCATTTAATCCAGCGTTTGAGCAGTAGGTGGCACTAATAGTGGCATTCAGAGTCAACTAAAATAGTACAAAGTTTAGGTAATGTTCAGGGTGATCACTTCTGAATTTTGTGTTCCAGAAAGTTGATAATTGATATAATATTCTGTATCTAGACCCATGTTATTAATAGGAAAAAATCTGATCTATGGAGCAGGAAGCTGGATGTTCTCTGCTAAAGGTACAGCTAATGTCATTTTTTGCTCTTACCAAATATTGGTAGAGTTTATATAGTCTCAGTTTTGTCTTGGTGACTTGATATTTCACATATTCAAAAGGATCTGCTGATTACATTTTAACAATTGCAGTTGTAGCTCAAAGCTCCTCACCATAAAAAAATACTGTTGTGTAAGAACGTTTTAATTAGGCGAAAAACAAACAGTAATTCAAAATCTATATAACTTCAACACTTCTAAATGTTTAAAATATAGAGGAAAAGATGACATTACTTAAGACAGTAATGTACATGGTTATTATTTCACAGGCAGGTAGTTATTCCTGCCTCTGTATGATTTACTTTCGTTCTCCTGGACAATACTTTGGTTTTCCCTTTAGAAGTGGCTAGTTGTCTTGTACTGCATAATAATAGCACTGTCTGGACAGATTGTGAAGATAGTGCAGCAAACACCAGCTTCCTTCTGTGAGAGAGTGACTTTGTCACTGCTCCTCTGTCCACATTTCTGTCCACATCCGTCTGTCCAGGGGTGAAAAGCTCCTTTCATTCTTTTCCAGTGTTTATTAAAGCAAGGAGTGAAGGTCAATTTTTGCCTCAAGTTTTTGTTACTGATAGACTGGCAAGAAAACTAAGATTATTTTTTCTAAGGCCTGCAAAGGACATTGGCAGCAACATACGCACTTGCTCTCTTTTAAACAAGGGATCAAAAAAATTTTTTATTTTCTTCTTCCTCACGTGATGGAAAATGTTGTCTGTTGTCAGGATTATTAGCAAGATAATTCACATGCCTTTTACTAGGCAAGAAGTTAAAAAGAGAAAGCTGTTGTGGCAGTGTATTCCTTCAGTTACCTCACCTAGATTTCACAAAGCGTTTCTAGCCCAGCCACATCGGTTTTGTTCTTAATAATGAATATTGGAAAGGTTGCAACTTAAATTTTGACCTGGAGAAAAGATAAATTGTTAGATCAGGGGTCAGTAACTTGAACAGGAAGAATTGGGATTCTGGTGTTTCTTACATGGGTCCTGACCATGTGTTGGTGTTTCCAACAGAACAATACCATTTCTTGTGTTGTGTGACACCTTATTGTTTTGTCCTTAGAATTAACACCAGTTTGATTCACAAGCGTGGCCCTCTTGTTTCTTGCTCTGTTAGGTTTCTTTAGATCCCAAAAAGCTGCTTACACTTGGAAATGGCATCAGTCCTGATGCAAAAGAGCCTTCCAGTAAGCACTGAAAGCAATTTTTGTTCAAACTGTCTTAAGAAAGCATGAATATTCAATATTATACTAAGAATATTTGCTTTTCTATTCTTTGCATATTGTAGAAGAACTTTGTGGTGTTTTTGCAATCCTCTCATATAATAGTGCCTGTTCTGAGACACTGTTACACTATCATTTAGAAAGGGCCTTTGTGTCAGTAGATTTAAAATTTTTTATATTTTGAAATAAACTTTCAAATTATTAAGCATGTAAGTAGGTAGATAGTAAGTAGGTAGAGAGATAGTACATATTAAAAGAGATAACCAAATTTTGCATATATCTTTTCTCTGTGTGTTCAAAATGGATGGGTTTGGTATTTGTTGTGCACAGTGAAATTAACCTTCTGAATAAAGGAGAAAATTTAAAGAGTTCTTTTTCACCCAAGGTTACTGGTGGAGGGAGAATGAAGTGTTGAAAATGGTGGGCAGAAAAGGAAATCTGTATTTTAANATACAATACTCTAGGAAAGCAGTAGAGTAAGAGCAAGAAAAATAAAAGCAGTCTCTCAAATGCCAAATTTCTGTTAAACTAAAGGTAACTAATTAGCTATGAGTAACAGATGGGCTAAGGGCAAGAGAAATACTCTTGGATTCAGCTGGGATGTTAATGGATGTGATTTGGAGTCCATGCTCCTTACTGCTCCTTGAAGAAAAATTAATTTTAGATACTGGTAAAATTTTTTGAAGTTGTAGGTGAAGAATCCTAAGAGTGGAAGAATTCAGGAGTGGATGTCAGTGAAGATAATTTAAGTTATTGAAAGTCAAAAATAGCATGCAGAAGATTCATTTCATCTTTAAAAAGTGTTGCTAGACAAATTATTTTTATTATTCAAGAAATGAATATAAAAGTTTCAAAATTGCATTCTCCAAGTAGAAAAAAATGGAAGTTCCTACACATTAAATAAAATAGAATTTCTAAGGCAAATGAGCACAGAGAAGTCTAGCAAAAAAAATACCTGATTTATTTCTGTTTTTTTTAAAAATTTTGTCTGGCCAAACTATGAATTCAGGTTGGGATGCCTGTTACCATACTTCTTTATGCTTAGTTTTTGTACATAAATTGTTTTTGGCAAGGACGTGGCAAGCCTTATCAGCCGAACCACATTTGAAGCACAATAGATGCCCACGCCCATGATGTTTTTAAATGGGCACTTGCTGTATTTAAACCCTTCTGTTCCAGTAAAGGCCAGTATAAGGAGGGTTACTCAGTTGCAGGACTAGTTAGTCTAGCTAGTCTTTCCCTTGTTAGGGAAACATTTTCCACTCTTGGATACACTGTTTTATAACATAATAGTATGGGAATGGATAACAAACTTAAGTAAGTGCTTAAGAGCACTTGCTCTGGTTTCCCCATTTTTGCTGCTGGAATTGATCTGCAATAAATTTGCAATAAATTGCCCACTCTTAGCATTACCTGCATTTTAGTAAGTTTGTTAGGTGTGTATTTTTTCCCAGATGTGGAAGTAAGATCTCTCCGGGTGCTTGTGTAGTTTCGGCATGTCTCAAATGACACTAGGTGGATGTTTGAAAAAGAATTTTAACTAGGAGAGAAAAAAGTTACTGCTAAAGAACTATGTCTTGGTTTAGGAATATGTCTTCCCCAGTTTAGTGTTCCCATGGAAATGCTCCAAACCATACTCCTCTCAATTCCTCCTCCTATTGCCCCCTACATCAGGCTGGAGAGGACAACTAGAGGCACAGGAGTTGAAGATCATGGGTTGAGATAAGAACAATTTACTGGAAACAGCAATGAAATAAGACAACAGACAGAAACAGCAAGTATATTAATAACAAAGTGTCTACAAGAAAAGCAAACTAATCAGATGCAGATGCTCATCATGCAGACCCTGACATTACTCAACTGCTCACTTCCTATTTTGGGACCCAGAAGGGATCCTTCCTCTCCCCTGAGGATGATGTGAGGTGGTATAGAAAAATCTCTGGGTCCTAGCAATGCTGCCTCCTGGCTACTGCAAAAATTAACCCTGTCCTGGCTGGAACTGAGGTGATAGATTGGTCACCCATTCTAACCTCATACAGATTACTTTGTACTTAGGGTTTTTGAGAACAGCTTTGTCTGTGAAGAATCCTGTAGACATAAATGGGCATGCAGGGCTAAAGAATAAACAGCTTCTCTGCTGAATAGACCCCTTCAGAATCATAGAACACCATCATTTCTCTTAGAGCCTTAAAACTGACTATGTATAAAAAACTGACTGTGAAGAAAGGCATTAAAATTGTCTCTACAGTAACAGCAGTAGGTCTTGGACTCATGACTTGGATCATCTTGGACTTTCTGAATCTGTCTGGATGATCATATCATATCTTGTCAAAATTTACAAGGAAAAGACTGAGATATAAAGGTGTTTGAATTCTGTGTAGTGTTAAACACAGTTTTGAATATTTTACTTGTCCTTGGCTACTAATTCAAAGCATCTACATGCTGTCTTTTCTAAAGAATATGCTGAACAAATCTGCATATTCTTCTCCATTATGAATCCCAAATGTAAACTGTTTCACAGTTGGTTTTGTTGTTTTAAGGTATTAAGTTATTCTGAAATTTAGACAGCTTGCAAACTTCAATCAGATTTATTTTATTAGATCAGTTTAGTTCCAGCTGGAAATGACAATCAAACGTGAATATAAGTCTTTCTTCCTTATATTGATTTCCTGTGTTTGAGGAAATAAAATTAATAAACATTTTCCATCTACAAAGATGTCTTACCTATTTCAGGGACAGAATTTCTTTGGTTTTATGTCTTCTTGGCTTGTTCAAGACTAGTGACTGGGTCTGTCTGTAAAACTCCTATCTTCTGAAATGAAGGTGTATTTTTGCATGACTGTGAAAGGGCAGCCATAGATAGGCAAAGCATTCATTGCTGTCTTCTGTCTCTTAAGAGACTTCCAGTATAATTACCTGGGCTTTGTGGGAATCTCTTAGAGCTTTTCTTCTTGCAGGATTTTATCACAGGGTTCACTTGCAGTCTTTCCTAGGTTTAATCTTTCTGAGAAATGTTTCTGTAAACACTGACATTTAAATTTGAAATAGGTTAAAACCTTGTCACCAGCAGCATGATGGACAGTATGATAGGATTGACCAATAATCATTGACTTTCCATCACAAGTACTGCCAGAGTGCTGCTGTTTTAACTGGAATGAGCATGCCTCTGACTCATTGAAGTGCCACACAAAAATAACAGTTGCTTCTCATAAAGTCAACCACAAAATAAAAACATAGCCTGAGGTTATTGTTATTGCTGTTTTAAAATTACAGACCCTAGATTTACTTGTTAAGATGTGATATTTGCATTTCACTGTAATAAAAAGAATGTTTATTTGATGTCTTTTAAATGGCTGTGCTGCTCATTTCCATGAAATTTGGCAATATAAGCATGCATTTGTAAAGCAAAATGGGAACTAGAAAGCCATCCTTTGGAAATGGTATCACGAACACATGATTTCTTTTTTCATTTATTTTATTGCCACTTAGGCTCTTTTTTTCTTTTTTCTTTTTTTTTTTTTTTTAATCTCATCCATTCTCATTCCATATACATTTATTTCTGTCAAACATGTTCTCAACTGAGAGGGTCAGTAAACACTTCTTTTATAAAGGGTTTTAACTCACCTCCTGTGAGTTAGTAAATGTGAGGTTGGGGGGAAGTGACGAGTGTTAAACACCTGTGGGACCTAATACCATCTCTTTTGCAAAGTATATTCTCAGTCATTTGTACTTGAGCTTTCTCTGACATTTAGCAATTCCAGATATTTATGGAATTTCCATATTTAGGATTACAAAGCTGTAATAGAAACTACAGAAAATAACAGAGCATGGAATAGTTCCACATTTCTGTTCTAGGAGTACACCAGAGTGTATTTTATAAGAGTACACAAATATAACAAGTCCTGGATCTTTAAGTTTCAGTGCTGGGAATAATAAATTGAAGAAGGTTCATGATATATTTGTCCTGTTACACTCATCTCTATATCTGATCTTGGCCATTGACAGAAGAGATGTACCAAGTTATATGTCTTTTTAGTTCCCATAAAGACACTGTTTTATGTTCTTAACAAATATCTGTGCAGTTTCATGAACTGTATAACATGATGGTAGAACAGTTTGGATACCAAGCATCTAATATTTCTTCCTCTTTTTCTAATAAATAAACAAATCATTAAAAAAAAAAAAGCTAAATCAATGGCTCTGAGTACAAAAAAAAACCCCAAACAAACAAAACCAAACAGAATAAACCAAATCCACAATGACCCCAAAAAAAGTACAAAACAGAATCCCAATAAAATGAAGATCATTAATTTAGTCCAAATATTTATGGCACTTGTAGTCTACATAAATATTAAGTTGTCAGGTAATAAAACATGCTAACTAGACCTACATTATGTCCCGTTGTCATTGTTTTTAATATCTGTTGAGGCACACTATTTCAGATAAAGTGATATCTTGAAGAAGTGGTTGAAAGAGTAGATTTGTTTAATGGTGCCCAGAAAAAATAAGAATTTGACAGTTTCACAAGTTATTTCCAGATGTATTGCCAAAAGAAAACACACTTTCTTAAAAGTATTATTTTTAGTGATTTCTTTGTTGTAAGTCACAGCCAACTTGCTAAATGTAAAATTTATGTTAGAGCAGAATGTTTCTGAGCAAACAGAAATTTTAACTCACTGTGTATTTAGGAAACAGGATATTTGTGCTAATATTTCAGTAGCTAATTTGTCAGACCTTTGGGTGTCTAGCTGTTTAAGGAAACCAGCTTATGCCTCATATAACTGAACAATACCTTGGATTTCCACAAAGAAAGGCAACAATATTCTGTGGCTGCGTGAACTGTGACAGAGATCAAGGCAGGAATTATTCCTGCTGTGTGCAGGGCTTGTTAGACCACATCTGGCTTACAGGTTACAGCTTTGGTCACCCTTAAGCTTTAAAAATACAGAGAAAATGACAGGTGGGAGTTGAGGGGAGGCCAGTGAGGCTTGAGCCCTTTCCTTCTGAGGAGAGATGGTGACACTGGCTCTGGTTCAGCGGAGAGAAGGGATGGCTGCGGGGGGGTGCAGCAGCATCCTCAGCATCACTGGGAGGGATGAAGGAGGTACAGCTGTGCTCTTCACAGCAGTGCATGGTGGGAGTGTGAGAGACAGCAACACAAAATTAAATACCAGAGGCTCAGGATGGAGATAAGGAAAAGCTTTTTTTTTTCTTTCCCACCGGAAGAGTTGGGTGGGGCCCAGGCCCGAAGGAGGCTGGACTGTCTCCATGGCTGGGAGTTCTGTAGCTCAGCTGGGTGAGACCTGAGCAGCCTGGTCTGAGCTCACAGATAAGCCTCTTTGGGGCAGGGGTCCTGAGGCTCCAGGACTGCCAGTGTGAATGAGCCTCTGGTGGTGTAGTTTACAGGGAAACACATTTCACAGCTACTCTGCTTCTCCAACTATGTTTATAGGACGGTGTTGCTGACAGTGCTCCTCTCCATGTCTTGACTTTCATTAATTAAATTCAAAATTTCAGTGTAGAGACACAGTTCAATTTTATGGGGGCACACAGCTAGTTCAGAAGGTTGGTATGATATTAATTTCAAATTCTTCATAAGCAAAACAATTTCAAAAGAGACAATGTGATTTAAAAAGATGCTAATATTCCTGCTGTGTAGATTGGATTCAGAGTTGAGAGTTAGGGATTTCTTCATTAGAGTAATTAGCAATACACATAAAGATAAAATAATTATTTTAATAAAAGATTTCTGCCCCCTACTGCATTTGATGAAAAGGAAGAAGAGTTTTGGGGGTTTTTTTGTCCATATATTATTTATAATGATGTGGAATCAAATAGACTGCTCTAAAATCTATTTAACTCTTTGAACACGTTTTGATTAAACATTCAATTGTATTTGAGTTACCTATTACAACGTTACAAAGCCATTATGAAGAAGCTGGAGTATCTTTACATGGTGTACTAAATACATAGAATTTATTTTTTAATGAACATGATAAAGTATCCCTTTGGAGTAAGTCTGTAGCTTTTACTTTCTTCATTTCAATGTCTGACTTTTAAAGGTTCCCAGATCATAACTTTACTTAGTGTAAGAAAATCAAATGAGAATATTAAAAGGAGGAAAGATACTTTGAGAAGAAATTTTTTTCGTAATATTTTATTATCTGTCATAATGTCTCAGAGACTCTGCCTTTGATGTTCCACAGGTCATTGAATTTTCATGTACAAACAAGAAATCAGAAGTCAGCAGATGACTTTGCTTTCACCACAGCACTTCCTGTGCACATTTTAAGGAGGGCTAGGGTTGGTCAGCTAAGTACACATCATTGTTCTGGTAGATGAGTCCAGCACAAGCTGTAGACTTCATTCCTTAACAGTGTACTGCATTGAAGCTTAACTCGAAATTGTTCTCTGACAAACAAGATCCAGACATATTACAATGTTTTTGCCATCTTGCAAAACTATACCACACTATCCTAAAGGACAAAAGGCTTAGGGAGAAAGCTGCAGAACAATTCTTCTTTTACATTAAAGAAATTCCCCTAGTGATGTCCAAATACACAGTGTTACAAATACTCATAATTGCATTTTATATGCCAATTTGCATTTATAGTCATACATTACTTTAATTGCTGCCATCCAAAAAAGCTTGTCAGTTAAGAAGAACTTGCTTTAAATCATTGCGAGGCAAGTGTACACAATTCAGAGGTGTAAGTTATCCAAATGGGGGAGAGTGAGAAAGTATTCATATTTTATAGAGTATTCATATTTTGTAGATCTTCTGCCTATATGTTTCCTTTGTGAAAGAAGCCTCCTTTGAAAGAGATTTCCAAACACTGTAACAATGATATAAGACTAGCTCACATTCTCATACTGCACAAGATACTTTCACAGATCCTAGTACTAAGTTTTGCTCAAAATTTTATGTGCAATGTGCAGCCTTGATGGTAGTAGTTGGTGGTAGCTTCTGAAAGATACTGCCATGTTTTAAAATGTGTATCTCCTAGTAGTTTCCTCTTTTGATATTAAAATGTTGTGGGAAGAGAAGGAAGAAAAGAAGGAACTCAGGTAAATCCTGCTGTCACTTCAAAAACGGCTTTAAATATGGGGATTTCAAGAAACGAAGAATCACTAAACAGCTGGTCCAAGTTCTGCATCTGTAATCAGAGAGTAAAGACTGTACTTCAGTGGCAGGAATGCTTTTACTTAATTTTGAGGCATTACTTAACATCAAAAAGAGAACAGTTTTTAGACTTTCTTCTTCTTACCTGACCATTCTTGGTCTCTTTATGACAGTATAAATGTCAGTACATTCAAACATTTAAAACATTAAAAAAAAAAAAAAGTGTTAAGCCGTGTATCACCAGCACAGCTGTGGATTTTATAAGTTATTTTGAAAATATCACCAAATTCATAAGAAGGCACTACCATATCCAACAAGACAGAAAATTTGCTGACTTAAGTTCAGCATTTTGTAAAGTCCTGGAATAAGTATATTCATAATGATTGCCAAACCTTTATTTTATCTAACTCAGTAAAAAGGTAGAGTAATAGAGAAAAAATGTTTTGTACTTATTTCAACTTCCTTTGTAATTGTAAATATCCTTTTAATTTATTCAGTTTTGTATGAAAAGTAAAAAGTAAGTACAGCAAAATTCACCACCGAACTGGTAAGTTTAAATGAAAACATATGTTATCCTTTACTGTAGCTTCTTTTACTAGATCTGCTGTGTTTTCTGGGTAATTAACAGAAGCCAGCATCTTGGCAGGCCATTCTGTTAAAGAGCACAACCTTACAGGAGCTTGGGATTGTCAAACATCTTGGTAAATGCTTAGATAAAGGTGTATAGAATTATTTAGTGGATGAACATTTCCACAGGGCATTAAAGAGGGAGCTTTAAAGTCTTCATTACTATGTCTTAAACTTGTAGTGGAACTTGTTTTTACGTGTTGCTTTGGCTGGACACCTATGTTTCTGCTTTATAGAAGACAGTCTTTTCACACCAAGTAGAGTCAAATCTGGTTATCTGACAATAACCCAACATCCTCTGTTTCTGTTCCTTTTACTGTGCAGAATCCTTTGTGTGTCCTAATCTGTTTAAAACTTTATTAATTAGTGTTCCTGCCTAGTTTTTTTAATGTTTTTCATTTTTCAAAAAATTCAAGTTATACTTTGGATTCCATTCAAGATTTAGCTTTAGAAATATGAAATATAGCATGAAGCCAGTATGCTTTATAGCCACCTACATAGATGTTGATAGCATGACATATGAGAGTCAGCTTCTGCCTGTATGGTGTGAGTTGTGTCCACAGTGTTTCACAGGAGGAAGATGATAGCACCCATTGCATGCTGTTGAGTCCATAGGTGAGACCATAGGACAATAAAATGGTTAATGTTGGAAGGGAATTAAATTAGAATTAATTAGGGGAATTAATTGATTAATTAGTTGGGAATTCATTAGATCCAACCCCACATGCCTTGGGAACGGACTTATCCACTAGACCAGGCTGCTCAGACCCACATCCAGACCTGGTCTCAAGCATCCCCCAGGGATGGGACAGCTACAGTTTTTCTGGGAAGCCTGTTCCAGTGCCTCACCATGTTTACAGTAAGGAATTTCTTCCTAATATTTAATTTAAACCTGTTGTCCTTCACCTAAGGCTTTGTCCTATCGCCACATGCCGTTGTGTAAAGTCCCTCTCCAGCCTTCTTGTAAAACCCTTTTGTGTGCTGAAAGGTGCTGTGAAGGCTCCCTGGAGTATTCTTTTCTCCAGGCTGAAAAGACCCAGCTCTCTCAGCCTATATTATAGAGCTGAGGAAGAGCTGCTACAGCTCCCAAGGTCCAAGTTGGGCCTACCTGTTGCTCAAGAAGTGTTTGAACAACACTCTCAGACACACGTTGTGATTCTTTGGTAGTCTTGTGCAGGACCAGAAGCTGGATTTGATGGTCTGTGTGGATCCTCTCCAACCCAGGACATTCTGTACCTGTTTGCTGTGGAGATTAGTTAACTCTGAAGTGTGCCTCATCATCCTGATGGTCTTAATATTCTCCAATGAGATTACATACACTCAGTAGATTCTGTAGGAGGTAGATCCCTGGAACTGAACAGGACTGACTCTTCTGCCACTTTCAAGAAGGACGACTCTGGTGCAGCCTCAATACTATCTAATACAAAAATAATAATTAAAAAAATTTAAATTGTAGATGATAAACTGATATATATAGATTTACCTACAGTTACAGGCTGACTCATAATCCTCCAATGTACTCTAATAAGAAAAAAGTTAATGGGCTATCACTGGACAAAAAGCACTCATAGTCAAAAGGATATTTTTCTTCTCCTACACAAAAGAAGTACAATGCTTTGCTTGCAAAAAGTCTTCATGTACTTCTGAATAAAGAAAAATACAGACACAGTTTTTAGATACAATGACAGACACCCAGAAATCCTTTTGTCCAGCCCATTTATTGAAAAAGATTACATTCTGTGACTAGCAGCATGTATTTATTATTTAGCAGTATAACTGTGAGCCTCTGCCAGTCTTTATCTCTTTCTTTGTGTCCTTGCCCAGTCTTTTCTTGGTATGTGTTCTCAATATTATTTAAAATAATCATAAAGAAGTATGCTGAGATTTCTGTCACCTTTGTCTTTGTTCCATCTGTCCAATTCCACTTTTACCAACATTTTAAAAACTGTGTTAGAGATTTTTGGGTTTTATTACTATACCTGGACCTGGAATAACTATTCTCAGATGGAATAAGCACTTGGAGAGGTGTCCATAAGTCCAAAAAACATCCTTTCTGCCTAAATAAATTTTATGATCTTGGTGTTCCCACAGCACAATCCAAAACATTCCTCTTGTCCAAGAGCTGGGAAATGGCAGCACGCCATAACTTCAAGGGCTGATTAACCATTGCCAAGACCTTAGATGCCAAATGTTCAGCTGCCAAGGTTTTCAAGGCTCTTGGAAGTCACCCAAGCTTGATTTTTTTTTTTTTTCTGGGGAGTGTTTCTCCTGGTAAAATGGTTGCTGTTCAGTTGTGATGACAACTGTCTTGTGACGATGAATCTCCTTTTTCTAAAGATGAACTGGATACTTTCAGAGTATTAGCAAAGACTTTATTACACTAGGGTTTTTTGTGTCTTTTCTCCTGTTCCCCTCTGCTCTTAGACAAGCACGGCTGTAACATAATTGGAAAAATAATACATAGTAGCTTTGTGTATTGAAGCAAATAGCAGGCTCCTGCCTGCCTCTTGCATTTTGTCCAGTTCCAGTTGTGCTAGCTGTTGTTTCTATTTTGATTTCAGTATCAAAAGTATTAAGTAAATACAGAGAACTTTTGATCTGGGTATTGTTACCTGTTCATTCAATTGCCCATCATTTCGGTAAGGTCTGTGCAGAGAATACAACCGTTCTTGAAGGAATCCACATTATTTTTTCATAATGTTGAGAGGAAAGAATCTCTTTTGCAGACATCTTTGCAGATAAACATTACTAGAATTTCTGTGAACCAAAAGTATAATCTTGTGACATTTCAAAGGAGAGATGCCAAACTGATTTGGATTACTTAATCCTTGTTTTTCTATTTATTTTGTTTCACTAAACTTTTTTATTGATTGAAATTGAGAAGAAATTAGATAAAATTATAGTTAAAATTACAGTCATATAGTCCAAAATTAAACTACATTGTACCCTCTGGATTAAGAAGATGTAGGTCTAACCATAGTGGTTTCAGCGATAATGATCTTTAAAATTACCTCTATTATATTTGTTAAACACCAGAAACTGATGTTTCTGGTTCAGTGGAATATACTAAATTAAGGTGTTAGGCCTTTGTGTCCTAAAATTATACTAATATTTTGGTCACTACTGCTAAATGTTGTATTTCTGACTTGTTCTAGCTGAACATTGAAAGTCAACATAAAACAAGAGGTTATTATACTGTCTGTATTTTTTAATAGCACCTTATCTGTGTAATTATTTTGGTATGTTTTAGATAGTATGAATCTGTGAAGACTTCTGACATAGCTGTTTTTGTCTCTCATTAAGGACAGGGAACTTGCTCTGCAGCATATGGAGGAAAAAGAAAAAACACCATAGCGGGGAAAAAGCAGAAGATGATTAAAAGATTTAGAGAAAATGATGAGACTGAAGTATAGCCACATAGAACATCACAGAAAAGAGCTAGTTACAAGGATTATCAGTGAAACAAGCAAAGTTTTAGCTTTTTCTTGTTAGAAACTAAGTGATGGTGGGCATTTTGTTTTGAGGGTTTTTAATGAGAAACCTAAGCACACATATAGAGAGCAGTAAAGAGCTGGTAATCATTGCAGATTAAATTAGCAGTGAAAGGAATATGGAATTTCTAAAGGTAGTTCATGCTGATAAATGTAGTGGGTTTTTTTCTCTGTGTGAAAGGTAGAATTTATAAAATATTAATTAAATTATGCTTTCATTTGCTATAGGAAAAATAGTTACTGCATTTAGTAATGTAAATATCAAAAATTGTTTTATTTACACGGAGAAGATTATTTGTTTCAAACTAGTATGTGAAATGTGTCTCTTTTGTTGTAGATTGTCTGAATTTCTGCTTTATTTAATCACCAGCAGGAGGAGAAGTCCATTGAATGTCACACAGTTTGCTCTGGCTAGTTATTCACATCCGTCAGTTCGGGTGTCGCTGCGATTGTTAACATCCGTAGGAACAATTCTTGCACAGAGTCAGTGTCCAGGGAGACAGTAACACATCGAAGAGGAAGAATGTATCAGTTTAAATGGAAAGGAGATGAAGAAAGAGTCAAGAGGTAAAAGACCTGAGGACAGAATAAAATTTCTGAGTAAAAATTAATACAAATATCTTAAATGCAAAGGGGGTGAAAACAACAGCAGTGCAGAGGATCAGTACAACACTGAGTCTTACTGCTTTTGGCATTGAACATATCTGTGATCAGGTTTTCTAGTATCATGAAATTTCTGGAATGTGTGTGTGGCTGATAGCCAAACAAATACATTCATACACATTAAATCCATATATTTATTAAAAAAACCAAAACAGATAACTGTTTATTCTAAAAAAATTTTGATGACCTGATGTTGTTTCTGGAAAACTTCTAAGGAGTACAAACTAATGCTGAAAGAGAAAATTACCCAGCCTAATACAGATATGATCTTAGACTGAACAAGGCTTCTTAATACATCAACTTCATATGTGATGAGCAGTGTTACTGCTCTAAGGGAGTTGCACACTGCCAGGAAACTACAGGAAGTGTATTTTTTGCTTATTGGCTCTGGGTTATAAATATCAAGTGTATGTATAGCATACACATATCAAATACATGTAATAGGAATGATATCTGGATGATTTGTAAATTGTAATAAATGTGAGTTATCAGTCTTCTTCTCAGCCTTTTGGGGCCTTAAATATCAGGTGAATTGATGATGTTCCCTGTTTTTTCCTAAAAATAAAGTTATTCTCATTCTTTACAGAAAGAAAGAAAAAGTGTCTCTCCTTCATGATAATCATGATTAAATAATTGCTACATTTTATTGTGAGTCATTGATCTCTGTTCCCAGGTCAGATAAACCTATTCTGGCTGTTTGATATGCATCAGTACTCTTCTAAGTACTAGTGTTTTGTGTTTCTTCCTGCCAGAGATGTCAGTATCCAGGAATGCAAGTGAAGCACTTCCAAAACAACCTCCAAAACAAGCAAGCAAGAAAGGAGAACAATTAACTGTATATTTTTTCTTTTGACATTACAGAATAGTACAGTTTTAAGAGAAGGAGTAATTACTGGAGCTTTTTGCCCCTACAGGGCTTTCTTTGTTTCTCGGTAGCAGCTGTTTGGCAACAACAGTTGTAAAAACTGTCAGCAGTTTACAAATTAATGTTTTTTGACTGCTTTGCAAACAACCCCTTTCATTTTATTCATGAATCTTCCCAACATGTAGCTTTGAGGTACAGATGACAGAAAAACAAACAACAAAAAATCAAGGTCTTCTTTCCTGGTTTTGTGATTAATTTTAAAATATGATGACATAAAAGCCTTCATCTTGTACACAAAAACCCTAAAATTCTGAAGTTTCTAAAAGCCTGGAAATATTTTAGATACCAAGTGTTTTAGATATCAAAGCTGCTAATAATGTCTGGTGCTTTCTCATTGTATGGATAACAGCTGTCATGTGGGGCAGTAGGAACAACGCGAAGTGCTCTTTTTGAGCATGACCACACAGTTGAGGAAAGCAGCTGATGGCATATGCACTGAAGGTGCTGCTGACAATGCATAACTTTTTATTTCAGCCTTGCCCTGATAAGGTTTTGACTAGCCTGTTCAGAAAGCAGCTCTGATCAACATGCATTTCAGTTCTGAACTTAATGAGTTGTACTGGGATTGTATAAAACAGACAGAAAAACCTAGATGAGAAGAAGGATGAGGGAAGTCACCGTGAGTCTTTTCCCAAGTCTGCTAGAAGCTATTTTCTTAATGCTATCTCTTGGTATTTTGCATGTCTTAACTTACAGTACTTATCAGTGCAGTGAATAAACTTAACTTATCTATCTTCAGCTCACAAGTGCAATGCTGTTTTCTAAAATATGTGGTTGACTTTAACCAGTCTAAAGGAAAAAAATGCAAAGCACCTTCACAATGGCCACCATCTAATTATACTTAAATATAGTGATTAAATTTTACGGTTATTCTGACAGTAAAGTTTACCATTTAAATGTAAATTTTGACAAGAAAATAATTCAGAATTACCTTTGACTTCACATGTTCTTTCTTAATATTAATGTGTTTTCTAAAGTAAAGGTTTCAGAGGTTGATAGATAGGCTCACAGGGCTGTGATTATGAATGGCATAATTATAATAATGTTGGCTTTTATGAATGAAGAAGAAATTAAAAGTTTAAAACATAAATGCTACATAGCTTGAACACAACATTTTTGGGATTAACTATCAGTAGTTATTAAAGCGTTTCAAAAGCAGAAATATTAATGAAAACAGTTCTGTAATTATTGGGTGAAGGTATTTCTAGGTTTCATTTGTTTATTAATATTCTTTGAAATACGGTAGTTCAGATATGTCCAGTATCATTTTTTTCTTGCTGCACTCCATCCATTCCTTGCCTTGTTCCTTCCATTTTAAGCAACTCTTTGTAGCTATCCAGATAAGGAAGGCTTCAATGAGGATAAAATACATTAAAAATTAACTTATGCAGGTAAGAATGCAACTGGGAAGATTGTGCATCATCCCAAATTCTCTGGGAGTACTGAAAAACACTCTTCTCAAATAAAATTTTGAATTTAAAGACCTTGTGTCATATGCCAAGTTAGACTTAGGATTTTATTGCGAGCTAAAATTTAGCAAAGTCCTCTGTGCTACAATCCAGCAAAATCTGTCTGTGATTCTTCCTCTGTGTAATCCAAGCTACAGTTTGCATAACTTGTCAGTTATGTCTTCACTTCATGTTCCATCATTTGTTTTCATTTAAAATATTCACATATATGCAACTAAGAAGGAGCTTCTGCGGCTTCGTGGATGCTGTTATGAGAGGGGCATGAGAGATCATCACTGTTGTTAATGGAAGTGTTGAATGCTGTCAGTTTGAAGGTTTTATGTCAACCAGTCAAAACCAAACTAGAAAGTCTTAACTGGTAACACTGAAGTCAGTGATACAGTCATCAACAAAGAGATGCCAGTCTGTACTATATATAATTTCTTTTGTTCCCCTCTAGTTTAATTGAAATCTTGACATGAGTATTCCATGCAGCACAACTAAAATTTTGGAGAGGTTTTCCCATGTACCATATTTTAAAAACATAGTTGAGCTGTTCAGGAAGCCTAAATCTTACATATTACTAGACTTAGGCGTTAAAGCCTTTTATGGAAGTGCTAGAGAGAGTGTAATCCTCTGTTTTTAATCATATGCTGACAGTACAATGTTACTAAGCATAATGACTATTTTACAGATAAACTTGTCATCCTTATTCTAAAAAGGACAAAAAAGGTGCAAATAAAAAAATCTGAAATATTCAGGAAAGCTTTGTATTTGATCTTATCTACAACAGCTGTCTCAACACTGCAGAAAGTCAGGCTAGTTAAAAATGATGGCCTCTGCTGTATCATGTAATGAATAAGAAATTTTATTGATAGCAGTAAAACCTATGTTGTCTAGTGCTATTTCACACAAGGCTAATAACTGTTCTATGGTAGCTGTAGATACAGTTTAATATACACATGCATTATTCTGAGTACTTCTTGGCAGTGTAGTTCTTTTATATTAAGAATTATCATTAAAATACAGATTTAAGTGTCACAGAGAAATGAGACCGTTTCTGTAGACTTACCTAGAAATTTTGAGGGAAAAAGCCTGCCCTGGAGAAGCAGGAGGAAAAGAGGAGATGAGAGGACATTTCTTTGACATTACTTACCTGTGAAAAAGAACCAGCATAATCAACTAGCTTGTAATCCTGAAGAGAAAGAGAATGACAGGAAGAGTTCTACACATAAAAAGATGGTATATATTGGTGAGAGATATGTGGTCATATGGGTCATGGCATCAAATGGAAATAAACTCTAAATTTGAAAACCATCTGGGGGCTTTTGCAGATGGAAAGCAGAATATTAAATAGCTGTTTCTTGCTACATACATACCACTCATGCTAATGTAAAAAGTTTCTTCTAAAAAGCTGCTTAGAGTAAGCATATGAAAGTATGTTCCTGCTGTCACCTTCCTCTTACCTCGGAGATCTCTCCTCCATCATATATAGTATTGTGGGAGCAGCTCTGCTGGTGAGACATCAGGTGGTTATTTGGTATACTTCTAATATTTTAAAAAGTAAAGCCTTTCCTAATGGAGAAGAAATCTGAATCTAATGATCTAGTAAAACATGTGCTTCAAGTTGAAGACAGCTTTGCACAGTGCATTCTTTGACATTCTGTAGCATGCATCAGCTACATCAGAGGTGTCAAGTTACATCTGGGCTAAGACAGAGTTTTAGCACATCTAGAAACAGAATAAATTTGCTCACTGTGAAGTGTGTTTTTATAGACTGAAGCAGCAGCTGTAACCTGTGAGGAGCTCCTGTACAAGGCCACTAGTTGGACTCAATGATCCTGGGAGTCCCTTTAAGTGAGGATATTCTACAGTTCTGTGTTTCCTGCTAGGGAATATATCATAATGAGATTTGTTCAGAGGCTGGATTAAAGGAGCATTATATTTAGAGATGTTACTAAATTTATTTACAAGTAAAAAAAAAAAATCAGGGTGAAGAACATGAAAGGCATGGAAATTCATTGCTTATGCTCTCATATTTCTGTACTATTCACACTCTTTCTGCATTTTTAATAGAAAAAACACGTGTTAAATTTGATAAAACATATGAACATTTATTTAATGACTTACTGTGATTGTTAGCTTTCCGGAGGCAGTCCAGAAGCATGTTTGGGCCACTGTGTGTTCTTTTGCTGAACTTGCTTTTTATCACCAAAGGCAGCAAAGAATTACTATTGTTTTAAATTTAAAAATGAAAAAAATTGTATACATTCAAATGTATTCAGAACAAATTCTGCTAATGTGTTTCTAGGTCACTGTTTTCTGCTTTATCTATGTACATCAGTCTTTTCAAGAGAAAGGTCAGGGTCTTGTATGTGAAAAGGATATTATATGTAAATACAATAATTTACTGTTAGTATAATTTAAATTGTAAGTATTGTAAGTATAAATTAAATTGTAAGAACAAGTTGAATTAGACCAAAATTAGTTATTAAAGGACAGAATGACAAATAAACCACAAGCCCAAATATTGTTACACCAAAAATTCTTAAACATAATCATACAGTTAAGTCTTTTACAAAAACACTTCTGGTATTCCCCCTTTTTCTGGTGTTGTGCTCATATTTTCAGTGCTCCTGTGGGGTCTTGGAGTAGATGGCTTCAGTCTGGTAGTACAGGCTGTAACAGCAAGTTCTAATCACCTTAAGTCTGAGAAATGCAGTGCTCATGTTGACCCCTCTTCCTGCCTCTAGGATCCACCTGGAGTAATTTTTATGTCTGCTAGCACAGTTTTACGCTCAGCTGTTTCTTCACCAATGTGCAGGTTGATGTTACATATGATTTTATTACATACTATGCCTTTTGTCTATGCCAGATGCTATTTCCCTCTTCCCTTTGTTGCCCAGCAGTTCAACTGAGCATTGGAGCATTGGAGAACTAGTGCCAGGCTGGGCCTCTTTTTTGGCAGTCCCCTGGTGCTCATTTGCACAATGCCTCCACTTCTCAAAGCCTCTGCTGTCATACCAAGCCTTCTCTCTATGAATAGCATTGCATTAGGGTCATAAATACCTCATTCTGCCCACAGTAGCCTCTTGCTATGACTGTAAAAACTGCAGCTGTAACGTCCGAAAGGTAACTAAAGGTGACCCAAGTTGGTGATAGCCACTTGTCAGAAGAAAAGTTTCTGTTACAGCTAAAAACATGAGGATTAATCTGCAGGCATGTTTAGTCAGAGAAAACCTCACTGCTGAAGCCTTCCAAACCATATTGGAAGCCTGTTACTAGCAGAACCATATTAACATCTCTGGACTACAGCATTCATGCATTTGCAGTTTATGTTGCCTCTCAATCAATGCATTTATTTCAAATGCATTGTATGAAATAAATAATTATAAGGACTACAAAAAACATGTTTACTAATAGATGTTACTTTTATTAAATATGTATAGCTAAAATTCCCTGTCACAAAGTCATGTTAGACCCTGACCATTCTCCTGAAAGGACGAAAGTCTGCAGATGAAGTAGAAAACAGCAATCTAGGAAAGTATCAATAGGATCCATTTGAACAAAACATATTTTACCATTTTTTCTAATCCTTTGTGCTAGAAAAAGGTCTGTCTGCACAGATGAGAGTGCATGTAATATACTTTCCAGGGACTCTGAAAAAGAAAAAGATCTGTGTCCGATCGTGGCAAAAGTAAACAAGGAAGGAGGGACTGAAAAAATGTAAGCGGACTTACAGTCAGTCACTCTTCTTCCCTTACTAAAGCCATTCTTGAGAGGGATAATATTATGGTTGTTTATCATCATCAAAGATGGAAAGTGAACACTTTAAAAAAGAGGAAAACACACCACACAGACAGTGGGCTGTCCTGGAAGCCACCTCAGACGGGGCAGCTGGGCGTGGTGGCCACAGGATCCGGGCTGGACAGTGCTCTGGCACTGCCGCCGCTGCGCGCGCTGGCAGCAGGGGCAGCCACTGACCAGCTGTGCCCCATGCCTGCCTCACCTGGCTCCTCTGCAGCTACCTGTGCTTTGTGCTACTTAGCTGCTCCTCTCTGTGCTTTGCAAAAACTCTCTTTCAGCTGTTACACGGAGAGAAATCAAATTTTCTCCCATTTTTCTCACCATACCTAATGCCGTAATTTTTATAAGCAGAGCCTTTTCGGAAGAAAATGCCTCAGGTGGCTTATCCCTTGCTCATTTAGCTGAGCATGGACATGTATCTGAGCTGAACAGGGATGGGATTACTTATATTTTTAAAGGAAAATTCATGTGTATGTGTTTAGATTCAGATGCTAAGCCAACAATGTTCCAATTCTTATTACTGCGTCTCTTTTATACCGGATTTTAAATCTTTATCTCCACAAAGTTTATAAAAATAGCTTCTCTACTGGCACTGAGATTTTGTAGTTCTCATTTTAACATTACTTTTAATCAAATTGATGAGCCATAACTGAATATTACATACTGGATTGCTAGCTTACTTGCTTATCTTTTAAATGGTGATAATCCAGCCAGTGTTTTTCATTAAAAATACTGCTACTTTTTAGATAATTTAATATGCACCATATAATGGCTTTATTTTTGTTGTCTTTGCAAATGCACATCAATGAAAAATGAAACAACCATCATATATTTGCAAAATTTCTTTTTCAGGATTTTTTCTTTTTTCATCTCTCAATATATACAGCCTTTGGATTAGCTTGAAGTAACCTTCAATTAAATATAATCTGTGTTTCTTACAAACATTTTTAAGGTATTAAGTGAAATATTAATGGAACAAAGGAAAAACTTAACCTTATATAAGGTATAACGTATGTTATGAAAATACAAGTTCGAGACACAGTGCATAGATGTGATGGTTTGCATACCAGAATATTTATTTCACATAGTTCAAATGACAAAGATGCAAAATATAGCTCTTGTTTAAACTGCGTGAAAATCTACAGTATCAGGGTGTGACTGACAGCCACGTGCTTTTAAATTCGTGTTGTTTGAAAGATGACCCGAATGCTAAGATTTTTCTTGACCATCTGCAACAAAATGAAAACCGTGTCACGTGCTATGGCACAGATGCTGATAAAATAAAACTGTGTTTCACTGTTTTCCACACTTTGCTAAATTTTGGATTTCATAGTTCCGGTTAGTCGTGTTAAATTAGAAACTGAGTTACAGTATAAATATAGAAGTGTTTTGAGTGTGTCCAGTGGGGTTTTGGCAGTGGGTAGCAAGAAACACCAGTGCCAGACACAGCTGGCTCCAGCTAGCTCTGCAACAGATCTGCCACAGGACACAGCTGAGCCTGTCAGTGAAGCTGGTGGTGTCTCTTGTGAAAGCATATTTAAGGAAAAAGTAAAATACTAGACAGGCAAAGGAGAGGGAACAAAGGCAGAGTGGGAAACAACACAGGGAACATCTAGGGTAGAAGAGGAGGAGCAGACAGATGTCTGCTCTCTATGGCAGAGCAGACATTCTACAGTGCTGCTTGTGGGGACAGAAGAAAGATAGTGTTTTAATTTTTGTGTTTGATGCTCACTATGCAGACCTGTTTTAATCAGCATGAAATTTCATTAATTTTCCTTAGGTCTGTTTTGCCCCCTAGAGAAGCTGTTGAGCAATCGCCCTGCTATCAGTTTGACCCAGCTCATTCCACCTGTTTTCTCCCCGTGTCCTAAGTGCTAAGGAAGGACTGTGAGGGAGCAAGTGACTGGGTAGGAATTCAACTGTTTGCCAGAGCTAACCTACCACAAGAGAGAAAGGGTTAAGTGAACTAGTGCATGTCATGTAAAATATCCTTGAAACTGTAAGTCTTGTTTGTGTTGGAATTTAGTGCTAAATTTGGAGTAAGTTCTTGAAGATAACAGAAGTACACCAGCTAAGGCAAATACTGAGAGCAGAAGTCATGTCCAAGCGTGTGGTTATCTTTATCATAGCAATTGTGGAGAAAAAAATAAATAGCATAATCATTGAAAAGATTCTTGTTCAGCAGGCTATAATTTTCATCTGACTTTTTCAAAAGTAGTACAGTTTTTACAGACTTCTAACTACAGGCAGATTTAGGTAGTGTATATACCTTACTGTAGTGTATATGAAGGCTATGAACAGTCCTCTTGATGTAAGCACAGAACTTCTCTAGCACTGAACAAAGATTTGTCTGGTGCCTCCTTCACTGTACCTACCATCTGTCTTGGGAGTGTCTTCTCAGTGTCTGCTTCCAAGATGCTAATTCAGACTTAAATGATTTTTTAATCAAATATATTAATGAGAAATGTTAAAAAGCATACAGAGAAATAGAACCTCTTCAGGAGATTTTCTCAGCCACTCATAATTGAATAAAGATACTACTTCATTAGCAGCTGATATTCAGCAGTAGATGCTTAAACGTGGCTCATGCAACTCTCCAGATAAATGAAAGACTGTAGGTTACCAGAGAGTAGATTAGAGTATTAAATGACTTGGACAAGCCTTGCTGACTTTGCTGAAATTCATCCTCTTTTTTTAATTTAAAAAATTAAAAGCATAGTATTAAAGTCCCCACAGTGAGGAAGCTTTATGTTCACTTCAGACCTGTTTCAGTCTATGTCTGTCTGTCTCTCTGTCTATCATCTATCTATCTATCTATCTATCTATCTATCTATCTATCTATCTATCTGTATCTGTCTATGTCCCATGTGTTTAAATGTGTTTAAATTAAAATGTTATGTTCTTTGGACTTCTCACACCTTGCTTTTCCATAAGAAACATAGTGAATATTGACTATCTGATTCAGTCAGGAAGCCCCTGAAAAGGCTGAGCATTTCTTAAAAATACTGAATTTTTAAAGCCAGCATTTTAATTGACAGATTTTATGGTTTTGTTACTTTATTAAAATTGTATTACATTGTGGTGACCTATGCAGTTTTCTCTTTGTATCTTCAAAAGCTTAAAAATAACTTCTCTGAAGTAAAAACTGACTTTTGCAGGGATTCATGGACTTCCCAGATTTTTTCCTTCTGTTTACATTAAATCGTACATGTATTCACAGAATTCTGAAAGCTTTGACATCTGTGAAAAGGGAGAGTGGTCTCTTTGAAGTGTTACAACCTTTCAGTTGGAATTAAATTTCTCAAATTGCTCTTAGACTTTGTTGGTTGTATACACAATTAAGGAAATATATGCCCACGTTCTCCTTTAGTGATTTCATGTGTATGAGGTTTCTGGGTTGGTCATCTGGTATTTCATTATGGTTTCCTACATCAAAAATAACAGAATTATTGTAGGAAACAAAGCTCATAAATAAATTTACAGGACATATATTTGTGAGTATTCCTGCATTCACTTCAGTGTTAGATGACAATGAAAAATTGAGTTGAGCTTGTTTTAATTAATATTTTATTGATAGGACTTATATTATTTTAATTATTTGATATTTCTTTAAAGGTATATGAGTTGAGGCTTTTTGTGTGTGTGTGTTAAAACCATGGTTGACTACCTATTCCCATTTACTTTAGCAAACCAGTTTCCAGATCAATGATCAGTCATTTGTTGCTTCTCTCTCTGAGGACAAAACTGGTTTTCAGCAACTCAGGTTACATCCAATAGTAAGAACAAATCTACAGAAACAAAATCACTGAGGAAAGGGTAAAAGATGGTGAGTAGTCAGGGTCTTCACCTTGTTCTGACATTGTAGTGTAGAGAAAAGAGGTGGTTGTGTTTGAGTAGGAGGTTGATAATGTTTATTATCCCTGTTGTTTATTATGTGGAGTTAACCTCTAGCAGTGTGACTGACACAGGCAACACCTCAGTAGCTGTGCAGTTGCTCTGTTTGCCATATGAACACAGTTATTTCCTTAAATTGGTTACACACCCCCCTATAAAGACCTCCTGTAACATCTTTGAAAGCAATTTTGTCAAAGTGATGCTAGTCAGAATATTTCTACTTTTGTGTTGTTACTTCTCTATCACTCTGTCTTCTGTGCATAGGAAAAAAATAATCTTGGGTTTTTAAAAATTAGTGTATGAGTTTTGTAAACAGAAATCAATCTGTAAGTGGCTCTGCCTGCATGAAAGAGTTTGATATATTAAGAATCAGTTATAATAGCCTTTTGGTGAACAAACCATAGGTCATCAGTGTACTCTCAAAGGGAGAGAAAACTCTTCTTTCTAGCATACATGAAAAGTGCCTAATCCAAACCTACAGTACTGAAATGGCATCTTGTGTGAGTCAAGGTCTGAGATCTTTCTGTGCTTGTCACCTGATGCAAAAGTAGTTCAGGTGGTTCACGTATAATGAGCTGGCACTGTGTGCTCACAGCCCAGAAAGCCAAACGTGTCCTGGGCTGCATCCAAAGCAGTGTGGGCAGCAGGGCCAGGGAGGGGATTCTGCCTCTCTGCTCTGCTCTGATGAGACCCCACCTGCAGTGCTGCATCAGCTCTGGGGTACCAGCACATGAGGAGCATGGACCTGTTGGAGCAAGTCCAGAGAAGGACATGAGGTTGATAAGAGGACTGGAGCATTTCCTTGTGAGGACAGACTGAGGAAGTTGGGTCTGTTCTGCCTGGAGAAGAGAAGGTTGCATGGAGACCTCACAGCAACTTCCAGGACCTGAAGGGGGCCTGCAGGAAATGTGGAGAGGGACTCTTCACAAGGAACTGCAGTGATAGGACTTGTGGCAATGGCTTCAAATAGAAAGAGGGGAAATATAGATATTATATTAGGAAGAAATTCTTTACTGTGAGAGTGGTGAGGCATTGAAACAGGCTGTTCTGGAGGTTATGGATTCCCCAACCCCGGCAGTGTTCAGACTTAGGCTGGATGGGACTTTGAGTAACCTGGTCTAGTGGGATGTGTCCCTTCTCATGACAGGGCCATTGGGACTAGATGATCTTTATGGTCCATTCCATACCCTTAACATTCTATGATTCTAAGATAACAGAAAAGAACTTAAAAATATTATGAACTCATTTACATCTTACTTTTACTTTAGTAATCACTCATTCATTCATTCAGACAAGAGACTTAAATTGTGATTGGATAGATTGCTAAATGTCTACAAATCTATTTATTTTAATGAGACACTTCTTGCATATGAAACACTGTATAAACAATATTTCCACTTCCAGATTGCCTCCCTCATTTACATTTACAATGGAATAGAACTGCTGAAGTGAAACTGGTGCAGGAAGGACTGTGGAATTATTTAGCTTCAGCACCTGTTGGGAGGTGCTGTCAATCAAAACCTGGAGTGGAAAAGATAACTGGTTTTGTTAGAAGCAGAAAAGTTTGTAGTTGTAAAGTTCTTATACAAAGGCAGTACTGTTAATTGTTGTTAATTAAATGAACAAGAAAATATAACATAATGCTCATTATCTAAATAAATTTCTGGGAAATATAAAGAATTATACAGTTCCTGTTAATGTCATTTTTAAATGAAATTAGTGTGTATTGACTCACTTTGGATGCATTTAAATTCTGTCATCCTAAATTAGTTTTCAGAACGTATTTTGAACACATTTATTTCATCATGAGTTGTCAGTTGAAGGAATAGCACTCAAAATTGTAGTCAGGGTCCTCCAGAGCTGCATGGCTTTCTTGCTGCACCATAGTGTGGAATTCACATTATTTCTAGATTATTGTATGAGTTCTTTGCTTTCATTGTATATTCTAGAAATGGTTGCCTTACGACTGTTTTAAACTCTGGCCTTGAATGCTGAATAACTCTCTGGTGAAAATGAATTGACACATGAAAAACCAAATCCAGCATATTTTTCCTGGATTCTATTTGCAGTGAGTGGAATCCAAAAGATTTGGTGAAAGCTTCTTGTTCTGGGAAAATTAAATTTACCCTAAGGCTCTTGTACAAGAAGGTCATCCTCATGCATTGAAGAGCACAGCATGGTTCTGTAGCATTGTGAAGAACACCTTAGCACTATTGCTACAGTATTTATCAGGAAAAGCATATTTAAAGAATAAAGAATTAGAATGTTTGAAATTATTTTGAATAATGCAAATACCAAAGTCAACTAATACAATATCTTGATTTTGCTCATTGAGATTTAATCAAAGTAATAAAAAAATTACCATTAAATGCTTGGCATAAATAAAATGTAACAAAAATAATGGCCTTGTAATGTAAAGTAGGCACAGCTGATTATAGTCTAGAAGCTATATGTCAGTCCAGTTGGTTTTCATTATTTAGACGCCCGCTGAAAATGTTTTATTTATAAAGAGTAAAACAGATTACTTAAATGCACTCTGAGACCAATTCACATCAGTGAGAAACATGAGTGTATCATCCTGTTCTGACCTTCTGATTTCTTAAGAGATTCAGAAATAATCCAGAATTCTGAGACTAAAGTTCAGCTGCATTATTAGCATTTTATCTTGCCCTGCAGTTTACCTTAGCAAGTAGTCAAAGCGCAGACCAAAAACTGATAAAAAAATAGCACATAAATACATTGTGACACAAAATAAAACCGTGTTCATAAATATATGAGTCTGATAAACTTTAACTTGTCCTTTGGCAGAACAAAACAATCTCTGCCTAGATACAATAAAGCCATTTAGATATCCAGCAGCCCACCACCAAGTATATAAATGTATTACTTGCATGTTTGAGGTGGGCTGACCAATATAACAGCAGTGAAGGCATGTGAATGTTATGGTGTTATATCCTGCTAAAATATTTTGGGTGAGGTGGCATAATACTGAGGATTGAACATGCATGCCTCATAATGTGATCTCTGCATTTACAGAATTTGCCTCTTTATTTGTTTGCATTTTGAGGTTTTTTGGTGTCATGATTTAACCCCAGCCAGCGTTTGAGCCCTACACAGCTGCCCACTCATTCCCCCACTAGTGGGATAGGTTAGAGAAGAGTAAAAATGAGAAAACTTAGGTATTGTGACCAAGACAGTTTAATAGGAAAAGCAAAAGCCTTGTGCACAAACAAAGCAAAGCAAGACATTAATTCCCCCATTCCAATGGGCAGGCAGGTGTTCAGCCATCCTCAGAAAAGAAGGACTCTCTCATGTGTAATGGTGCCTTAGGAAGACAAACGCAGTTAGTCCCAAGGCCATCCCTCTTCCTTTGTCACCCACGAGCTGTATGTGCTGAGCATGATGCCACATGGTCTGGAGCATCCCTGTGGTCAGCTGGAGTCAGCTGTCCTGGCTGTGTCTCCCTCCTTGTGCGTGCACAGTCTCCTCACTGGTGGAGCAGTACAAGAAGCAGGCACTGACACTGTGCAAGCCCTGCTCAGTAATAACAAAAACATCTCTCTACTATCAACTCTGTTTTCAGCAAAAATCCAAAACACATCTCTACACCAGCTACTGTGAAGAAAATTAA
>VXBC01011526.1:224461-234851 GCA_013399945.1 Ploceus nigricollis
TTTTTTTTTTCTTTTTAAAAAAGGGAAGGCTATCTTAGCTTGTTTTTTTGACACTGGACTGTTTACAGGTTTTTCCCTCCTAATTTCACTTCAACAATACAGTGTGGGATTTCATTGGACATAAATAATACAGTTAGTTATGTGGGTAATTGGCAGCCTCATATTCCTATCTTTGCACTAGAAGCTGAGTTGCTTTAGTGGAGTATCAGCAGCAAGGACTAAGAGCACAGGCTGCAGGAAAATAGTGCCATGTTCTAATTCAACTTTTTTCTGAATGTCTCTGTTACGTAATCTGATGCTCAGTGTTGTATTTTTACCTTGATCGTTTTCCAGGAAATTATTAACAGATAAAAATGATGATATGGTCAGTAGTGATGTTGTCATTGTAAATCTATGCTCAGCTGCTCTTGATTTCATTTTCTCTTAACCTTAGGTAATAAGAAGGGCATGAACACTGAAACATGTTTAGATAAAACCCCAAGACAGTATTTTTAATAAATGCACATGGCATGACTACGTTATTTCTTAAAATAGCTACGCTGTATTTTGCAGAACCTGTGTCATGTGTCTCTATTCAGGCACTTCCCACATACTTCATTCATGTGAAGAGTGCACCCTGTTTGAAGTTTACACTTCTAATACTGGAGGAAATTTCTTGACATAAAGGAGGGTTTTGTTAGATAGAATAACCAGGGTAAGGAAATAAAATATTAAGTAGCTGAGTCCGTAATAGTAGAGTAGCTAACACTAACAGAGTTTTATTTTTGTCATTCCTTCTACCATTCCTGTGGTCTTGTGGTTGAATTGAAATCCACTTTTAATTTATATTTGTAAAAATTGTTTATGGTATAATTTCTCAATTATTAAACCATATTTGATAGTAAGTTATAATTTACATATTTACATGCTGATTCCATTCTTTTATTTCATGGGGTTTTCGAAAGTATGTGTGGTTGTTGTTTTTTAAAGGCTCTATTGTTCACTTGTTATCTTGACAGAGATCTTGGGAGAGCATGAACAGAAAAGTCTATGAAGTAAAGTTCACTAATGACAAATAAACATAGCTTGTACAACTTTAGTCATAAACACCAAATGGGTTTATAGCTTAAGGTAAAGATTGATAAATGGAATATGCTAAATAAAATCCTGAATAGGAACACTTGCCCAATATCTGTAGGCTATCTGTGAAACAGAAAAGTTAAAGCTTCATACTTTTATGCATTAGCCTGTGGAAACAATTTCACTTCTGAAATGCTTCAAGAACATTTGAGTATAATGGGCTTTGTACTGCCTGCCTTGGCTGTACCCTGTAGAGAGCACTCAGCCCATTCAGCTTGAACTCCATTTTATCTAGCTCTTATCCATTAATTTTATCCTGACCTTGGGCATAAAATATATGCACTTTTTATGCTCCATGCTTTTTGTGGAGAAAGAGGAATAGCATTACCCATCGATCACCATTATGAATGATATAGCTTAAAACAAACACAGGTCAGAGACAGATATGTTAAGAGCAGTTTTGTATTGATTCCATCACAACACTGAGTTAAAGGGGGAAAAAAACCACATCAGTGTATAAATGATGAAAAGAGATTTGGAAAACAACAACAGCTATGAAGTAAACTTAAGAGCTTTACTTTAGGGTTGTTATTGGCAAAAAAAAAAATGTTGCTATTATTAATACAATCTACTGCTCTCTAATATATTTATTGTCATAGCTTAGAGTCTGCAGTGTACTACAGCAATATGGTCTGTGTGTTTTACTGCTGCATTTTTTCCTGTTGAAAGCTTTTTTGTTAAAAGAACCTTACACTGATTAGATCCTTTAATCTTTATTTAGGTCTAGTGCTGAAATATTTATACCATACTTTTTGCTATAGGCACTTTTTATTCGTTTGTTACTCCAATCCACTTGCAGAACATTGTCTTTCACTACAACAAAATTGTATGTCTTGTTAGGATCTGTGACACTGGTACTAATGGTAGAAATTTTAACGAGCCTACCTGTATCACAATATGCAACTGTATCAACTGTAATGTACATAGAGGAAAAGATATCCTCCTTTGTCAATGGATTTCCATTGAGGAAATAATGACTTAAATAATACTATTGATGGAGGAGAGTTGTTTTACACTGTGAGGCTTCCCTTTGGAAACAAGAAAACTCAGGAACCTAGAGCCTTAAGTGGAAAGATATTATGAAACAGCTTATTAGAGAAAAAGGCTAAAAATGTGGAATTTGACAAATCCATGATAATACCTTTATGATCTGTTTACTTACTAAAGTAAAAACATGCAACTGCTAAGTCAGAGACAGATATTCGTAACAGCCTTCCGTTGCCAGAGGTCAAAGTTTCGTTTTCAGTTTTCTAAGCAGTTTTCTCATGTAAAACTCTTTGAGTGTTCAGAATTAATTGAGTGACTCTTTGGCATTGCCATCCTCAATGCCTAGATTTTGCCCCATGATTTTTATGGTGTTTTTTTTCAGTTTATAAATTGGTGCTTTCTGTTCCTAGTTAGGAAGGTACAGAGGCAGAGAGGTTCTGTTGACACAGTAGCTTCTGTGAGGACTAGAGGATATGAAAAAGCTTCTTGCTGTTCAGCTGTGGATCAGCTCCTCCGAGGAGCTGCTGCTAGTCGTGAATGTTCTTGGTGCTGGAAGCTGTCTTACCTGTACTTCCCTTGTCTAGGGATTTTACACATATGTAATGCAGCAGTCATCTGTTGGTGATATTTTGTCTGGTAAAAATTAATTTAGCTGTGTCTGTTTCTGTGCTAACTTGTATAGTAGTTGAAAGTCTTCCCTTTGAGTTTTCCTATTACCAGTTTACTACTGTAGGAAAAGATACAGTTGGTAAAAAAGTGGAAAACTTTAAGGTTAAATTTATTTTTTTTCCCTGTAGCTTACTGTCACATTATGCTGGTAATAAAAATTACATGTTTCTTTACACCCTCAGGTCTTTTATAAGTATTCACATATGGGCCTTCATTCATTATTATCTATGGAATGTTTAAAATTTGTGGTGGAACCTGAACTAATAATCATAATATTGCACTAGTTCAGTGACCCTGTCATTTAATATTTCTTTCAGTCAATTTGTGATTTAAAAGAAACAAAGCTAGGAAAGCTAATAATTTGAATATACTGGTATATATATACAGATGAAAGATGGTATCTTTTTTCCTCTGGACTTTTTTCCTGTTAGGACTATTTTATCACACAGAAAGCAGTTTTTGAAAAGCAAGGTATTCTGCAATTGCAGGAATTACTCTGAAAGGGTCATTATGCTTAACAATGCTTTATTTATAGAAATTGCATGAGATTGTATTGTTAATAAAACCGGGATTTTTAATGTAAATAATTTGGTATTTGTTATATGGATAAGCCCCAGGAAATTCAGGGATTAATTTGGCAGGTGGCCTTAATCTCATTTGTTTTTTCTTTAAAGAGCTATACTACCTACTTGGTTACTATTATTAAGCAGCTGTGAATGAGAATAAAATTTTATCATACATGACCTATGTTCTTGAAGCATCTTTTGGTAATGCACTATTGCTACTGTTTACTTAAAAATCTTTCACATGTTTAGAGCAATATACCATCATTGATTAACAGCATCTTTGTAAAATAGGATCAGGAATAATAAATGTTCTTACGTGGAGAAGTAGAAAAGGCAGTATACAATTGTACAATTAATCAATTGCAGATCCAGAGAGTCAGTTCTCCTGAGGCCATAGGTTTTAAAGCCATGAGGGACTAGTAAGACTATTTAGTCTGGCCTCCTATATAATAGAGGTCACAGGATTTCCCTGAATTATTTCCTACTTCATCATCAGCTTTTGAGTAAAAGTATCAGCTGGGTTTCGAATTTGCTGTCTTAAATGCCTGGTGCTGCTCCATGGGACTGTTCAGACTTCCTAGCTAAGACTTGCTCATGTATTTGCTTTCAGCCAGGATTTATACAGACTTCAGCAGAAACTGAGTTTCCACAGGGGTATGTTTCCCCCACCTTTACAGTTATGTGGAGACAATATTTGGAGCCAATACTGGGTCATGAAGGAGTTGATGAAATCTGAACTGGTCAGGTTACAGAAAAATACTGTACCCTACATTGCTCAGTAACTGCTTCATCTCTTCTAAATCTTCAGCCACTGCTTTCTAGAGCACAGTTTACCTGTTCACCCCCTATCAGCTTCTATGTGCCACTTGTGCTATCAGTCCTTTTCTGTCCCGGAGATCCCTGTCTGGGAATTCAGGCCAGACTTCTGAAAAAGCACAGATCAGCACAAGGCAAAGGCACCCCTCAGAGGTTTTATGCACACTTGTTTCGTGTGCAGCTGAATCTTGCCACTGTAATTAGCACCTTCACAGTGAAGGGGATCAGTAAAGTATTTTTCTGAGTGATGACTGATCATGGATGCGCTGCATTTAATGTAAAGAAAATAAATATGTGTGGTACTCTGGTTTGTGTAAAATAAATTTGAAAAGAAATTGTTTAAATTTTCGCTTTTTTTGTCAGTGACACTTGGGAAAGAAGAGGAAAAAACCCAAACCCACTTCCCTCTGCCACTTTAAATATTATTTCCTGGTATTCACATCCTAAAAAGATTTGAAATATACAGGAAGTTCTAATCATAGTCAACTTTTATTCAGAAATGTGTTGTAAAATATCTGGAATTCTGCCTGTCACACTTTCGATGTGGGTATATAGAAATACATATTAAATAGAAAAATTTAAAAGGAAAAAAAAAATGTCTAAAATTGATGACTTGTCTCTTAAATTTAAAATTTAAATGACAGTTTTAATTGGTATTCCAGCTAGCACACAAAGCATTGCACATGCTGTATAGAAAACTTTAAGCTCATTAAATCCTTAGAGTCTAGTATTCAATGTTGTTAAGTTGTTAGTGAGGCAAAGTTTTGCGGTATTTGCTTTGTGTAACAGGGATGTAGAAACATAGAATTAACATGAAGAAAATTATTTTAGGAAAAGTAAAACAATGACTGTGCAGTCATAGGGGAGACGTGAATACAGAAGCCATTGGAGATGGCAAGCATTTTTCTGTGTATAGCTAGAAATGTGCACATGCATGAATATTCTTTGTACTTCCTGTATGGAGTCTAAGTTCTGATCTGGGTACCTCCACTGGCAGGCAGACCTTAAGGAATGCTTGTTCTCTGCATCTCTGCATCAGCCACGCACATGACTGAATACAAAATCTCAGGTCTTCCCTCACACTCACAAAAGCTTGGTTTGCAAATGCAGAGACAATACAGGTGTACTTAATCTGTAGGTAGTATCAAGTATCAAGTATCAGGTATCAAGTCTAAGAGACCTTAATCCAAAGAGTAATCTAGTAAATAATTTTCCTTTCTTCAACAACTTGTAATATTCTTCATCTCACAAATTAATACATTTCTTTATGAGCTACATTCATGGCTGAGTAAAGTCTGTATTCTATTTTGCTTTGTGGGAATATCATGTTAATTAAGCAAAGCTGATCTATTTATAAATAAATGCAATAAGGAAAAGCTTCCAGGAAATTGCAACTACAAATGCTACACTACCAGCTTACATTTAATTAATCTAATTCTTCCTTCATTTGGTGTACTGAAATCTGTAAAGATTGTCACAAGTAGACATTTTTGCCTAAGGGAAGAAAACAATAATGGGAGGGAATAAGGCAGTTTTGAGTATATCCTAAAGCATGTTTTCTTTCCTATTGTGTCATTTCTATTGCTGCCTTGTAAAGGAGAATGCTTTCAGTGCTCTTAAGAATGTTTAAAATTCAGACAAAATAAACCCAGTCATCTCAACTGAACCTTTTCTGAATGTATTCATCACTTTTCACTGATTGTTACTAAAGTTAAACAGGGCATCAGGTGATACATTGCTAAGGTACAATCCCTGACTTCTAATGCAGCCTTAAAAAGAACAAAACACCAAACCTGACAAAAAGTTCTAATTTCACTGACATTGAAGTGAAGCAAATTCCTTTTGAGATATAGAAAAACCTGGTAATTAAATGAAAGTGGAGAACAGATCAATTTCAAAAGCTGCTTTTTCTAATTACGGTTAATTTGGTGTGGGGGTGTAACTATTGAACTAAATGATCAACAGTTAGTGTGTGTTTTGCAGTCACATTACAGTTTCTAACAGACAGGTGTCCACTTGACAGAATCTGTGGTCTTGATAGAACTGTGTCAAATCCAGTTCTTGTCAGCTGTCTCTCCAAAGAGGCAGATGATCAAATACATGCACACTCCAAACTGCCATCTCATCCACTGCTTTCTCAGATCAGTGCTGAACACCCATTGACAGGGAAATGGAACAAAGCTCTCAGTATGGAGAACACTGATGTGTGGAATAAAAAATTCCTTTTAGGGAATGGCCTAAAAGTTCAATACTATAGTCTTCTTCAGTGACCTAAATAGCCTTTCCAATAACTTTTCAGTCTTCCAGATGCTATGTTGAGGTGAAGTGTATTGTCTCTCTTAAAAACTGAGAAATTAGGATGGTGAGAGTTGTCCTTTGTTAGTTGAACAAGTCAGTGGCAACACTGAAAATGTAAGCAAGACTACACAAGCAGCCTGTTCTGACCATTTCACTTAAGGGATATTAATGTTTCTTAAAGCAGGTTGCTGATATGTACCTCACCAAATTACCATTTCTATATTGCAAACAATGGGGGATATTGTTAACTCTTAGACAAATCTACCCACTTATTCCTTATTACAGTTTTATTCCTTTGTTGCCTTACCTGTGCCCAGAAAGGTTACTTTCTCAAAAGATATGACAAAATGGGTTCACTTCTTTATGCCATATGGACGCCATAGTCTGATTCAAAAGATACTTTCTAAGAGCATAAAATTAAATAAAAAAGGTACAAAAATTAAATACAACTGTAGCCGCATAGAAGTGATTAAAAATACCTGGAATAAACAGCTGGAACCGGTCAGTTAAATTCAGAGGAATTTAGTCTGTGGTAGTTGCCAGCTCTTTATTAAGGAAGACCCTGGACTAACTAGCAGAAACTTTACTGCTCTTGAGACATCACCAGTGAAGAGAACAGACAGTGCTTTGCAGCCTTAGAACCGAAATACTTGAAAGAATGCATGTTTTTTAGCTACAGTCACTCTATGCTATGCATAAAATCAAGAGAATTATTTCATAATTCATTTCATAGAAGTTTCTAGAGCCCCAGGTCTTTGCAGAATTTAATGTGATTTTGTTTGTGTGTGGCTAAAGACATTTTGAGGGGACTTCAGTTTGGTTCCCCTCTGTTAATCATCACCGTGGGGCGACAGCAGTCAATTGACTGTCAGTTCACTGTCACCCACAGGGTTGCTATTATCTGTGTCAGCCACACATCATGGTGTTGCAGTTTAACAGATTTTAAAGTTTGTGGTGCACTTTAGAGGGAAGTATTTAGCAATGCAGTAAGACGCTGAATAGCGTAAGCCTTCTGCCAAGCAAGTATTTTCATTCCAGATACAAAATAAATTTTATTCAATCCTGCCTGATACTTGCAACTGACAGTTCCAGTAATAGTCCCTTTTGGTCCTGCATAGGTTTCTGATTTTACCTGAAAAATCTGAATTTATTGAAATGAATTGACAGATATAGTAAGGACAACAGAATGTTGAATCTGTAATCTACTGTTGAATAGCAGAAGTGATAGCATTTATTTATTTCTAAAAGGGTACATGTAGGATTGTGAATATATGAATGGAAGAATCTTTCCATTGATAAGAACATAGGTCTTGTAAAGTTAGGACGTTGGCATTTTATTGTCAGTCATGCTACTAACCCACCATGTAATTACTCAGGAATCATAAAACTGCATTGTGTCGACATTTTATTTTATGTAAAGCAGACAGCATGTAGAGATTTGCAAAATGTATTTTATGTAATTTCTTAATACGTAGTTATTAGCTACTGCTAAATTAAAAGCTAGCTAGTAAATTTAAAATCATAGAATCATAAAATGAATCATAGAATGTTAAGGGTTAGAAGGGACCTTAAAGATCATCTAGTCTCAACACCACCTGCCATGAACAGGGAGACCTCCCAGCAGACAAGGTTGTTCAAGGCCATATCCAACTTAGCTTTGAACACGCACGAGAGCAAAATCCCCTCCCTGGCCCTGCTGGCCACGCTGCTTTGGATGCAGCCCAGGACACATTTGGCTTTCTGGGCTGTGNAAATATCAGTTGTTCTGCTCTTATCCTTTAATGCTGTGGCCTTTTCATAGAAAGTCACCCAGTTTTTCAGGGTGACTTCCCCTCTGTAAAGCCATGTTGGCTGTTACCAATCACCTCTTTGTTTTTCCATGTGCCTTTGCACTGTTTCCAGGAGAAACTGCTCCATGGTCTTTTCTCAAACATATGTGAGACTGACTGGTCTGTACTTCCTTTGCTCTTCCCCTTTCTCCTTTTTAAAAGTGTGGTTATATTTTCATTTTTCCAGTCATTGGGAATTTCAGTGCTACTTTTTCAAAAATGGTGGATAGTGTCTTAGCAACTTCATCTGCTGGCTAGCTCAGGATGCTCAGATCAATCTCATCAGGTCCCACAGACCTCTGTACACTCAGGTTCCTTAGATGGTTGTGAGCCTGATCTCCTACAGTGGACTCAGGATCTTCATGCTCCCAGTCTCTTTCTCATCTTGGCCAGCCTGGCTGGAGCACTTGCTGTTGAGTACCACAGCACAGAAGTCACTGAGAACCTCAGCATTCTCTTTGTCCATGGTCAAACCAGCTAGGTTTGACCAAGAGACCAGCTAGGTCTCTTGTTTCCTTTTGGAGAGATTCCTGGTCTTCCTTTTCTTTGCACTGTTGTCCTTGATATCCATAGCCAGACTCAATTCTAACTGGGCCTTGGCTTCCCTAACCTAATCTCTAGCTTCCTACACAATTTTCCAGTATTTCTTTGAGGGCCCCTCTCTCCATTTCCACTTCCTAAAAACTTCATGTCTTGCTCTGACTTTGCTTGGCAGCTTCTTATTCATCCGTGGAGGTTTCCTGGCATTTTTGTCCAATTTCCTTCTTATCAGGATGCATCTCTCCTGAGCTTGGAAGATGTAATCCTTGAATATCAGCCCCCTCTGCCATCTGGGGCTCTATCTCATAGGACTCTACCTATTAGGTCCTTGAAGAGGCCAAATTTTGCTCTCCTAAAGTCCAGGGCAGAGCTTGTAGTAAGCTTGCTTCATGTCTTTCTCCCTGCCGTGAGGATCTCAAACTCCACCCTCCCCTGGTCACTGCAGCCAAAGCTGCCTTGGAGCACTGTATTCCACCAGCTCCTTCCTGGTGGTGGATTCAAGGCCCAGACCTCTCCTTGTTGGCTCCTCAATCACTTTGTAAGGAAGTTGTTGTTAGCATATTCAGGGAACCTCTGGAATGGCTTGTGCCCTGTCCTGTGGTCCCTCCAACAGATACCAGGGTGGTTGAAAATCCCCATGAGGATCAGGGCTTGTGAGCATGAGGCCACTCCTGTCTGCCTGTAGAGGCTTCGTCCCCACCATCCTCCTGATAGGGTGTCCCACTATAGCATCCCCTGTCTGTGCCCTCCCTTTAATTCTGACCCACAAACTCTCAGCTGTCTCATCATTCCCCAGCCAGAGCTTCATACACTCCTGCTGGTCACTGACATAGAGAGCCCTTCATGTACCTAGCTGTTTTTTCCCAAAAAGCCTGAAGCCTTTCATTCTATTTCTCCAGTCATGGAGCCATCCCATAGGAGCCATCTCTGTAATGCCAATGATATCATATCCATGCAGGTATGCACATGTCTGTGCATTTGTGTACAGGCATCTGAGCTGGCTGAAGGGTCTGGAATGCCTTTGCACTGCCTTAGGCATCCATTACAGGTGTTTGCATCCAGCTGGCAGGGTTGGGAGGGATAGGTGCCTCCCTTCCTTGACAAATCAAATTTAAGCCCCCTTCAGCAATGTGGCAAGCCCTGGACCAAAGATACTTTTCCCTTCTTTGTCAAATGGACCCCATCAACCCCCAGCAGACCAGGCTTGTCAAATCCAGTCCCATGGTCTGAGTAACTACACTACTATCACACACTGCCTTTTCTTGGTTGAACTAGTGGTTAATTGCCTTATTTCTGAAGCAGGTTGGCTGCTCCAATTAGCTCTGGCTGTTCTTCTGGGTGTGTGCTGGGTGCATTGTCTCATTAGCCTGCACAGCTACAAAGCATTTCTGAGGGAAAACGTCTGGCTTTGAAGGAAGCCCTTCTTTTTATTTGTCCCTTTCCTTTTTTGTTGTTTTTGGGTTTTGTATTTTGTTTTGTTTTTTCACTACTTCCCAACCCCCTGTGTCAATGCACTCCCTCCCTCCCTCCCTCCCCTCCTCGCGCCCTCCCCCCCTTTCCTTTGTA
>VXBC01011526.1:234968-250964 GCA_013399945.1 Ploceus nigricollis
TTCCCTGACATCCCTCAGTCTTTTGACTGTCTCCTGCAGCTTGACCACCTGTTCTTGGAGGTAGTCCACCAGGACAAACTTCTTACAGTTCAGTGAACTACTCCTCACACTTCCTCATACTCCTTGACCACTTCCTCATTCAGTTCTGCCACCAAGCTTAGTTGATCATCCACTTGTTCACAATGTGAACAGGTATTGTCTCCACTGCCCTCTGGCATCCATGAAGAGCTCAGACACTCCCTGCAGCTGGAGACCTGGGCAGCCATGTGTCGATGTTTGAGGTTTGTCTGGATCACTGTGTTCCTTCTGACAGCGGCTTTTGACTGAGTGGAGACCACAGTCCTCTTTTAGTTTGGTGGATGATGACTTACTCCCTAAATTCTGTGCCCCTACCTGTTTGAACTGCTGTGCAAACTGCTGTGCCACGCCCTTCTGCCATGCCACACCCTTCTGCCATGCCACACCCTGTGTGCCTGCTCTGTTCACTGCACTCCTGGTCACTTGCACTTCATGGAGCTGTTTTAATTTCCCGTGGATGGTCCTGACAAAATCCCGTCCATTCCTGATTAGCTTGCAAGAGCTCCCAGGTCCTCCAGGGGCTCTGGGATGCTGATCAGGTGTCCCTGAGCTCAGGAATTCCTCTGTACAGGGCAATGCAACAGTCACCCCTGGACTTAACCTCAGTCCGCTGCTGCTGCTTCTGTTGCCTCACTGAAATAAATCTTAAAAGGATCTGGGTGGTCCTAGGCTATTCATCAGTTACCTGAATTAAAAAAAAAACATTACTTCTTCATGGCTAATGAAAACTGTTGAGAAGTGGGAATGTTTCTGTGACCTTGTATCTGCTTTCTACATGGGTCCCTTGATACTGACATGTAACAAGAGAAAATAGATCAATACATTAGGCTGTTTCTTTATGGAAGGTTGTAGAGACCATTATCCAAACTAATGTTAAACACTCTATTAACAATGTATGTATAACTGTAGATTTACATTTGAAACATATGATTAGCAAAAAACTCAGCCCTTTTTGCATAGAGGTCTCCATGTTAGGATGCAATTTTTCTTTGATAAACTGGCAAAAGCTTTGAAATGTACTAGTTGTGATTTTGAAACCTGTCCTGTACTGCTTTTGTTGCCTCTGGTGTTACTACATTTCTCAGAGATCATTCAGTTGTAAGTTAAGTCCCATAACAGGTCTCTGAGTGATATTTAGTGATGGTGTTATGTACAGTCCACTTCAACAACAGGAAAACTGTAATGTAGTTTTTTTTTTCCTGCAGATGAATCAAGGAAAGTACTGTCTCAATGCCCATCAGAACAGGGGAGAACTGTTTGGTTACACTGTATGACTCAACACATCACCAGCCATTTCTGTGTTGTTGAACAAAGAATAGTAACTACTAAAATACTAAATACTAAAATGCTAAAAACAGTATTATTATGGATACACTTCTGTTATTACTAACAATTCTTATTTGTTATTTTAATGGTCATCCAAACTCCATATTACTTTGACCCTACCAGTCTTCAGATCTACTGTGTTGTCAGTTCTTCAGCTGTAAGTGCACCACCTAGAACTGAAGATGTTCTGAAACTCTTAATTCCCTAATATTTTAAGTAACACTTAGGATGGGAGTGGGGAAAAAAACAGTTTAGCATCTGATGGATCAGACTGAGTTGTATGTAAACTTGTAACTAAAAGAATTAGAAGTAAATGCAAACATTTCCCAAATAGATTACTGTCCATTTTAACACCACTGAATTTTATGCCAAACATACAAATTTTGAAATGGTATTTCATGGGTCAAAAATAGCTTTTTATTTAACTAGATAAAGCAGAAAACATAACACACACAAAGAATGAACAAAGTGATGACGTCCATATGAGGTGTTAGCTTTTCAAGGAAAGAAGGGTGAAACTTGTGTAAGAACTTACAGGAACTTACTATTCAAGAGTTAAATGGGATGGTGATAACAGGCAGACCTATATTACAGGTGAGTTGTTGTTATACTCTGACTTCAAAATAGCAAATTTTTTTTGTTTTAATTATTTTTGGATAATTTGTTTACCAAACCCATATTAATGAGAATTCGGTTTCAATTTTGTGATGCATACTTCCATCATAATATGCACCTTCTACTTTAGAATTAAACCTAAATCTAAATCTTTGATAAAGCAGCCCCTTCATAATGTTCCTCTAAAAAGACATATCAGTGTTTAATTATTCTAAAGCAAATTAAATAGAAGCAAAAGAGTCAACAGATTGCTTAACTAAGTTATTAGACAATGAAAATGCAGCAACATTCCTTGTCTAACCTTTCCTTTTACAATTCCCCTGTCATATGAGCTGTAAAGTTGCAACAAAGCACATCAGCCAAAACAGAATTGAGTTTGTTGCTAGTTAAAGATGCTTATACACTCAGTGTTCATTAATTTGAAAAATGTGATGGCACTCATGATAGAAAACACAGGGGATATGCATCACTTAGATTCAGGCTGGGGAAGTATGAAGGAGTATGGAATGTACGTGGGGTCATAGGTCAAGAATAGTAATAATGTGGCAAGAAAAAAAAAAGTTAAAATGGATCATTGGGAAGAGCTCTAAATTGAGCAGATTATTGACCTAGTTGGTGTTTCCCATTGCCAGTTTTTTTTTCATTATGTATGATCATGTACATTTTCAAATCTGTACATGAAAGAATGTTTTCTTTCCAAATGAAAGTCAGCTACATTTGATTATGCTTACAGAGCATCAAAAGTGTAACCTAATTGAAATTCAATCTTCTGATCTCCAAGGGCACTTCTCAAAACAAATAGACAAGATATTATTGTGATATAATTCTCCTTTTAATAAAAATATTCTGCATCTCACTGTACTGAAAAGCAATGTTCTTGGCTGAACAGTATTAAAAGCAATAATTATGTTAGTTTTACTGAGACAAGACATGATGCACTATTAGGCTACTGAAGGCAAATGCTGATGATTCTCATTTTCTTGCTTTGAAGGCCATTGTGTAGATAATTGTGGTTTATTTAATCATTAATAGTGGAAAAAAATGAAAGAATAAAATGACAGATACATTTTGGTTTTTTATGACCTGATGCTTGATCACTAACGTCTTTCTTTTCCTGATTTTTTTTTTCTTTTCTTTCTTGTGTTTCTGTGATCCCAGTCTTAGAGTACTGTAGCAGTCTAATTTCTATGCATAAATTTGGCAAGTTCACAATAACTTGCAGTTATAGTGTTCATCTCTTGGCCTGCTCTGACTGACAGCCCAGAAACAGCCATTTAAAATGTGTCAGATTCTCATCTCTCTTTTTGAAAGGTAAAGTTAAATGGTTTTTCTAGCAGTCTGCATAAAGTCTTGAATTTTAACAAATCAACTGGTTTGGCTGTTGTACCAGCCTTTTGTCTCTGCAAAAGTACATCATTTTATCTTTGCACACTAATGGCTTACTGAAAACTGTTGCAGCTGTCGATTTACTTTGGGGCATATGATAGCTCAAAGTAATTTATTTACCAAAATAGACCTATTCTCACTGGCCATACTCTTATCATATATTAAGTCATTATTTTGCATTTTCTCCAGTGTGGAGTGAATGAAAGTGTTCCATTGTCACGAACAGCACTCAAGTTTTTTTAAAAATAATGGCAAAGTAGATTCAAAATCCCTGTAGAGAATAATACGGTCTCATCAGCTTTCATATATTTATCTAATCTTTCAATCAACAAATACTGTATTTGTATTACAATAGCTTTCTGTGTGTCCAATCAAAATTGAAGCACCATTGTGCTGGACGCTCTGCAAGTCTGTATGGTGATACTGTTCTTGCCACAAAACCTTAACAATGGAATAGATAGAAGCTGCTAGAGAAAATGCAGCTATTAATCTAGATATGAAACACTCACTGCATGTAAATATCCAGTTTCATGGCCCAGAAAGCATTATATGACATCAGAATTGAAATCAACTGACCACCGGGTTGCACGCATTGTTACGTGCTATTATAAGTACTCATTAACACAATGCAAAAGTAATTATCTAAATGAAAGTAAATCCCCAGAATAAAAAAATAAATTAATGAAACCCTTTCAAAGGATGATTTAAAAGAAGATTTGGAGGTGAGGAGGGGAAAGTTGGTGTCAACTACAGATATACTAGGAGTGTGCATATTTTGACTCAAAATCACAGAATATCCTGAAACACCAAAATGCAAATTTTGGGCCTGTTTATGCAGATCAATCACATTTATCAGCTTCAAGGGTAGACAATTCCTGCATCTATCCAGGCGTCTGCAGTTTGGCAAAGTATTTATCATTTACTGCCCATATTTAAATCTCTTCTATATATAGTACTACTGAGTAAACACNAAATTAGACTTGGTAAGAAGACCATGCTTCTTCACCTAAAGGTACTTTTTGATGTTGCTTATGACTGACTGAAAGACTCCATTATTCCCCTCCTGCTCTACTTTTGTGCTCATCCTCCTTCTCCTGAACTGCTATTTATTTACAACTGTTTTCTAAGAGAGGTCTAACATTAATCTTCCAAGCTTGCACAATGAATACTTCACTCAGGTGTTTCCTAAATTTAGGTGTTATTTTCTGAACTCTATTTACCTTTTCAGCATCTTGCAATAAAAAAGAGATTTGGTTTGGTATTCCCCGAGTAATACGGAAAGCAAATACGCTCTGTGACCTGATGATTTTCTGTGTAGCTGAAAAATCCACCACTCATTTTCTTTCATTAAGAAAGTCCACTATAAACTTTTATTTTACTTCCTCACCATTATTATAACATGGAAGAGTAATCCATGTGAAGATTTTGGTGTGTTTTTTGTAATGTAGCTTCCCATAAATGTAAAAAAGGAAAAATGGAAAAACAAATCTGTCCTGACAGATTTTTTTCAGGTCACCCATGGTTATGGAGGAGCCCTGCTGTATTTCTTCTGCGTATTTTTCGAACAGCTGCCATTTTATTTTCTTCTTTTCAGAAGCTAGAGAGAGAAAATCTCTTTCACCTACTCAACAAAAAATGCTGACAAGTAGTTTAAAATCTCTTATATGAAAATCAATTTGTAAAACCTTTTATGCAAATACGTAGCCAAGTATATGGTCGCCTTCTGGAGAGGTGAAGTGCCTTTAAGTATTTTGACTGTGTGTACCAAAATATTTTATTTTCATTGTTACTGACAAAACATTCTAATTTTATAATAGATCCTACATTTTATAGTAAACTCTAATTTTAAAGCAGATTATTTATAATAACATTCCTTCTCTCTGTATTGTGCCTATCAGTGTAGACACTGATTCAGGATTGAATTTGAATATCTCACAATCTCTTAAAACAGCTGATTGTAAAACATGATACACAGTTGTCTTTCATACAATTTTCAAACCTAAAAATCATGATCACTATTGTGAGTAGTGATATCAGCTTGAACCGTAGTGAGGATAAAATCAGAATGTGCTTAAGTTTAATCATACAGGGGAACATAGTGACTGATTAAATTCACAAAGTCTGCTAAAGAATCTGCAGAGGATGAATAATACTGATAATTAAAGATGAAGAGAAGTTCTACTAAAGATATAATCAAAGAGGTTAAATGTGCTCATCTAGACTCTGCACAGACATTGTAATAAATGTCTTCAGTTTTGAAATACTGTGTTATTATAAAACTGGAAGCGTATTACCAATTAATTATTGTGTGCATGGGATAATAAATAAAGAGAAGGAAATTCTTAACACTAGCCTTATTTATTTTTGTGAATATGTTTGTTTGCAGCTTGCTTTTGCTCAAAATTGCAGTCAACAAAAACATCTTTTCTAAATCAATGAAAACTTTGGATTATTTTTTTGTTTTCAGAGGGATGAGAAGCACCATATTGTGTTCTGTAGAGGTTTTTGGTTAGAAGATGTTTTATTATACAAATTTGTATGTATCTAGAAAAAATATATCCCCAGTGGCATGGCCATCAAAACAGGATCTTCAGTGTAAAATCTGAAGCTCTGATCCTTAAAAACCTTAGAACTCAGTTCAGAGATTTTTCTACTGAAATTCCTTCAAAAGCAAGAATGAGGTATTACTGGAGAATAAAGGCATGTATTGAATTTAACCAAAGGTTGAAACTATTTAATGAATTTGCAGTCAATCTTGGGCAGTTCCCCTCCTTCTCCAGCAGAGTTGTCTTTCATACACCCAGCAGGAAGCAAAACATTGATATTGTAGCCAGACAACAAGACGTATGTGCTTCTTTTGAGCAGCAAGCATCATCACAGTGAAATTATATTACCTTTCACCATGTGGATGTAGAGCTACCTCTGAAATCCGTATGCCAGAAGGCTTATGGTAAATTTGGCAACATGAGTTGCTGAAACACATTTTCTAACATCTCTGAGAATGGGTAACTTATTTCCAGACTGGTGGTGTGGTGTCTGGTTGAGTGAATTGTCAAGAAGAGTAGAGGGTTTTAAAGCAGTTGAACTCTGTGAGTACTGGCATCTCAAGAATATACCAAGTATTGAGTAAAAGTTAGGGAGTGCTGAGAAATTCAAGGGCTCTTACTTTCCAATTGCAGTGTCTTTATTGGTCAGTGTCTGTATCTTGGGACAAATTGAGGTCCTTCAACCTTTCTGTCCATTGTTATTTTGAAAGAGAATATTGTTGAGAGATACTGAATAGTGATTTGAGTGAAAACCCTGGGCAGAACAGATTTATTCCATGTGCATGAGTAATAATTACACAGAGAACATGGAACCATTTTTTGTGAAAGGCCAGCTGGCTGTGGAAATGAACCACAGAGCTGTTTGCTAGATTCTAGGAGCATTGCATAGTGTACAAACTGTCTTCTGCTATGAATTCAGATTGTGTTGCAGAATTGTAACCACTGTTTTTAAACTTATATCAGGGTATGATTCATTATTGGTCATTTGCTTATTAAAATAGTATTTTCTTATAGATATCAGACTTCAAAACAGTCACAAAGAAGTCTGCAGAACTTCTAAAGATGCTACTTAGCATAAGAAATACAAGAAGCAGACATCCTTGTCTCAGACTTATGCTGTGGAGAAGATCAGATTACGTTATATAATCTGAATATTGTTTCCCAAATCCAGCATTGTGCAGTGACTTGTTCCTTACTTGTATCACTACAGCAGAACATGTGAAGCTGATACGTGTTTGAGTGTCCTGGCTGTGTGCCTTGTAAAGAAGCCTCTTCTTCCTAACATCTATGTGTTCACTACAAAATGTATAATCAGTCCTGCAGTTTTCCTCACTAAAACATAGAAGTGAAATATTGACTCTCTGAAGGCGGCTTCAGATGTTGTGTGTTTCTAGGATAAGATTTTTGCTTTCTAGGTTTTTCTGAAAATCTCCGATTCGGTTTTAATAATAACATGTTTCTCTGTGGAAATGATAAAAAAAAAGTAAAATTAGTTAGTTATTAGCCAAAATGAATTACTATCATTCTAAAAGTATTTACTAAGACCTCTGTAGAGTTCTCTATAGGAATTTAGAATATTATATGCTTTTCTTTAATCTAGTCATCTGTGGGTTTCAAGTTCACAAGCTGGAATCTGTGCCTAGATGTAGCCAAACATTTCCATATTTTTTTGAAAATATTTTGCATTTCCCACAAGATTTGATGCTCATTTGAGTGAACATGAAGTTAAGAAATAATTCTAGAAATGGTAGAATAGGATTTAAGGAATTTTTTCATTTCTGTGACTCAGTCTTAACATGAACAAACTTAATGAACAAAGTTGTTTGTTAATAATCCCTGAAATAAAATGTGACTGCTTGGCACTAGTAGTTTCGTTGGAATACAAAAAGAAATATAAATCATCTTTTGCTCTTAATATTCTAGTATGAGCTAGATTTTTCTTTTAAGTGAAGGAAAAAAACCAGAATAAAATATGGCGTTAGTTAATCTGAAAAGCTTGAAATGACTGTTAATATCTGTGGAGTGATTATTGCATTCACTGCTCAGAAAGAAACTGAGGCTTGTTTTTCAGTTTTTAAGTACCACATATGTCTTCATCACATTTAAATTTTGGAATTTGCATGCAGATGTGATCATTATGCTGTTTTGAATCTGAGCGCAAGTATCTCACATGCATAGTCATATTGCAGATGTTACATCTCTATCATTCCTTCTTTCAGAATTGCATGCTAAAATTCTTCTGGGAGTTCTACCCACAGTCTTTTACCCTGTATATTCCAGTAGGCTGACACACTCCCACGAAATTTTGAGTGAACTTAGCTGTCCCTTTCCATATGAAAAGCATCTTACAAAAGGCAGGAAGCAGTGAGTCATCATAATTGTTTTCTGTACCTACATCTTGCAAAGCAGTACACACTCAAATATCTCTTAAACAACTTCGGAGGTGGGAATTTCATCATATATGATAGTCTCAGAATTGGAAAAGCAAATTGTCATACTCAGGAATAGTATTGTTACCACCAAATCTTATTTACTCTAGTACTTATTTACTTCTAGTACTCCATGTTGCAAGTAGAGTGTTTATCTGACATGATAAAGCAATACCAGAGCTGGGACAGCTGTCATATTGGAGATAAAGCAATCCATCCACAACATAACTTCATAACCCGCAATAAAATCTTCCTAAATCTTAATATCCTCATGAATCTCATCATTTCCTCAATAATCTCATACTGCCAGAGAGTGTAGTTGTTCCCTTACTTCTCTACAACATCCAGCTATGAGCTTTCAGTCTTACAACCTCTAAATAGTAGGCCAGTTGACATGGAGCTGCTATAATGAGCGGTAGTGGTAATTGCTAATTTTATTATTTAGCTAATATCCGTACTTTGGTGTAGTGCTAAAACCTCAGTGCTGTTTGCCTCAGCATCCTATTGTGATCTAAAACGTAGTTATTAGCCATGAATGTTGATAAAATACCATGGAACTTTTAATCAATTATTGCATGTCTGTATGTTAGTTCACCTGCATTGCCAAAATAGTAACTTGGAAATTTCTTTTTGCTTTTATCTTGGTTTTCTAGTAACTAATTTTCAGTGTTGTTTGCATAAAAAAGACTGCTTGTTCAGGCCTTAAGAAGTTTATGGCTTTGATAAGAGCAAATGCTAAGTGGCTTCCTTGTTCTTTCCATGATATAAGAAAATAATCATGTATTTCTCTGTAATGCTGTGTTTGCTTAGCATAAGATATATTCATACTATCATGGTAAGATGAGGTATTCTTGATGATGCGTGTCTACATTTTCATTATACTCAGCATAAAATCTCAACAGCACTTTGTGTATCTCGGGCAGACAAGTGATATGCATGCAAGTTGACTTCAGTTACAGAGAGTGTAATATTTGTCATGTATGTGGGAAAATCTGTAAATGATCTGGTTTGCTTTGGAGTAGGAAGAAAAAATGAGATGCAGTAACTTATGAAATGAAATGGCAATGAATTTAGAAAATGTGACAGTTGTTTTGGCAACATGCTTAAGTGTGTAAATAGTTCCATTACAGTCAGTTTCCTCAATGAGACTACTCAGTATCTTTAAGTTAGACAAATTATGTAATGAAAAACTTTTAAAGATATTGGAAGACAATCACGAAATAGTCTTTTGTATATGATTATTTTGAACAGAATACCTAGATTTAGGAAACGTGGAGGATTTTTGTACTATTATATGATGTTACAGAATTTTTTTACATTTTCAACAGAATGTTGAAATATTTTCAACAGAATGTTGAAAATAGATTTTGAATGATCGTTTTCAATGTGCAGTGGTTTGAATGTTACTAAATACTTTAGAAAATAAGAAATTAATTATGAAATTTTAAAAAATCTAATTTTATGGAGCTATAAAGATCAAACTGTACCCATTTGTCACTATAATGGGTACGTCTGCTTTCTGAAACACTTTGCAAAATCATGTTACATAAATAATACCTATTTAATTTTTTTTACCTTAATTGGAAAGAACTTTTACCATGTAGTGAAAAAGATAGGAAAGAAAAAGATCTCAGAAACCTTCTGTAGGTAATCTGACGTACTAAGAAGAAATCACATAATTTACACTGTTACACACTGGCCTTGCATGTGTTGTGCATCAGTTAATTTAGCCTTACTACATGTTTTTGTGATGTATAATGGATATACACTTTTACCTGACTCTGAATCATTAGAAAAATAGTCCCCAAAATTGCAGGTGGTATACCCTAAACCCTTGGTAGTTTCTGATGTCCTTTATTAAGTTTGAATCAGGAAGCAATAATTTACAACTCGTAGTTGGTTACATTTTTGGTTTTCGTATGGAATAAGATCTTTTCTAAAGAATTTTTATCTCCTTTCCTGGAATAAAATACTTTGTCCAAATTCAAGCACAACGTAAGAGTGCTATGTGTGGTAAGTTTTTGGGGAGCATTTTTGGATTTTTATTTGTGAGAAAGATGTTTCTGTTAAGCTTCTTTAAAACTGGTAGAAGCATTTAAGTATGTTTGTTGTCAGTTTTTGAAGGCCTCAGCAGGACACTATCTTGTAAAAACATTGTTTTGTTTCTCTTTTGAGTAATTAAGTTAGTAATAAAAGCTCACATAGTCTTACTTCCTGTCTGAGCTGCAAAGCATGATCAGCAACACACATGGAGATTTGTGAGGTACGTGCTGATGATTTCCAAGATCTTTCAGACTTTTTAGGGCAGAGGGAGATATTCAGTGTGTTCAGGCAAGACCTTTGTCATGTTTCTTCAGTTGTCATCTCCATGATGTCGACTTTTGTGGAAAGGCAGCTGCTAAATGCCAAAGAGTTAGAGAATTAGAAAATGTTGGCCTAACTAGAGAAGCATAAACATTTTAGGACCAAAATACAAGAGACTGTTTTTTCTCAGAGTTCTTGCTGGTGGTCTTTGAAGTTGTTACTGGGTTTTTAAAGGATGGTGTTAGGGTGGAGCTTTGGAGATAAAAGTGTTTATGGACGTATATCTGCAATAGGTCATGAAGGCTTAAATGTGTCACATTAAGGGTTAAAAATCAGAAAGGATGAATATTGGGATGCATCATAATAAATAGTTTAGACAAAACTTTTCTAGAAGCACAATATTTAAAGAAAGAACGCACACACAAAATGCTACCTGTATATTAGCAAAATACTTTTCTCGTTTGCCAAAGGAGCTGGAAGTTACAGAAAAGTTACAAAAAAGTTGTTACAAAAACAACTAACTCTTCTTTTTAGAACCCCTCTTACATTTCATTTAATGGAGCAGCTTGTATTGTATCACTTAAAGTGATACATACTCAAATGCTCAAAGTAGAATGCCATAATGAAATAAAAGCAGAAAGTTATTTAGCATGCACAGACTGATTTTGAAGTCTTCTTCAGGTACAAAAAAATCTTGGAATACTGAAATACTTTTGTGTGGTCTGAGATTTATTGCTATGTATTCGTTTAGTGATGTAAATTATTTCTCAATTACTGTAATATCTGACCTGTTCCCAATTACTTCTAAAGAATACATATAAAAATCTTCATGCCTGCCTCTCCAGCCTACAGGAAAAATAGTTCCATCTCTTTTCTCTAAAAGACCTGAATTTTATATTGTTGTAAAATGTGTGACAGATGTTACTATTAATAAATCCAAAGAGAAACAGTTCTATTATTGAAAGCATATATAGCCCTGGCCCTCTCAGTCAGTTACTTGCATTACTTCTGTAGCGTAGGGCCTTCCACTGAGTTTTAATTCACCACTGGACACATCCACATCCTCTGTTATCAAGCATTCTCTTTTCTTCACTTGGACCTTCTTCATGCAACTTGTCAGATGTTAAGTCTGTTGTCAAAGCTGGTGTGGAGGTTTTCTGTGGTTACACTGGTTTTGATGCACTTGACATGTACAATGCTATGCTAAGCTTACTCTGTCACACTGTGTCTGCTCAAAGGCAGGAACTGGCTCTCCACAGCTGTTTGACTTCATTAACTATTCGTCACAAAACAGTTTGTGATGAATTTGCAAGGTACTGACATAACATGAAACTTTCTTCTATTCATTCTGTTTCTCTTCCCCTATCCACCCCTGCCCCTCCTGACATGATGACTCTCACCCTTCTGGCACTCACACTGGGCTATTCAAACATTATCCCAGTCAGCACTGAGGTCCATGACTTCCAGCTATGCTGAACAGCTGGTTTTTTATATACATGCCATGAAGTATTCCACCAAAACTGAAGCATCACTGTTTTTTGTTACCTAATTATCATTTTCATTTGCAGACATTTCTTCTACAAAATATCAGAACAAACCAAAGCAAAATCAACTGGAAGCAGCCAAGCCTCATAATTTAAAGAGATCAGGAATGATTGATGGTCTTTGATTAGATGGATGAAAGTTGGTGAGAAAATTAAACAGAAACTGTGAAAACAAAAAGCTTGCCTATGCTATACATAAAATCAGTTTAATATTTACTATGCAGATGTTTTAAAATATTATGGACCACATTTTACTTGTAATTTAAATATATACACCCAGACTCTAGACTAAAAAATTTCAGTTTAGACTGCCTGTTGTGGACTTTGATTTCATTACCTTTTTTAGAAGTAGCACTGAATTTCATAATTATTTAAAATAATGAAAAAGTAGTTAAAATAATTATGATGTGCTTAGAGGTGTGAACATTGATCTCAGCATATAAAAGAGTTTTTTAAAAATAACACTTTTTAACATCCTGTGTTCCTCTGCCCAGCCAAGATTTTATTTCAAATTACTGACAATATAAATTGTGTTGGGATTAGTCAAGTAATGTAGCAAATCTGAGTAAATCTGATACTGTTCTATGTTCAACATCTTATGAATGAATTCCCACATCACTCTATTTACAGTTCCATGAGAAATATTAGCTGTTGTTTCTAGACAAATGTGAAAGTGTCATGTTTAAAGTAGTCTCTCTCCCTCAGTCTTCCAGAGGGCCTGCTTGAGAATGCTCCATTCAGCTCACAGTGGTTCACAATACCTCTTTCAAGGCCATGTGAATATTATTGTGAAAAATGTGTTGGAGGAGCATAGGACAGGAGCAAGTTCCCAGCAGATGAGAGTGAGTGCTGCCTTGCATCACCTCTGTGCAAGCTGAAGGCAGGGCCTCTGCCATGCTTCAGAGCATGCTGGGGTGTTGAGCATTTTCTTTCACACAATAACTCAGAGTGCAGACATTATCTATCATTTCTAATAGCAGCACTCAGTGTTATATCGTGAAGCATGTTCAATCACAGACTATTCCCACTTACTTCATCTTAGGGCAGCAGCAAAATTTCAGATAGGACTCAAAGTCACAGGCCACAGTTGTAAACATTGGGTTTGGGTGACAAAATGAACCTTTGACGTCATGAATCTTTGAGTCTTTATGGGATGAAAACCTTGAAATGTTGACTGCCTTAGCCATGTGTATACTATAAAGTGTTAATGTGAAGTTCTGTGTGACTCCATGCTCACTAGAGGTTTTTTGTCAGCCGTGGTTATTTAACTTGCCAGAGGACTTTGAAAAGCTGGATTTTAAGCAGTGTGTGTCCTCTGCTAGAGAGAAAGCCCTTCTATGTCCTTCTAGACCAGAAGTCAATGGTGTTTTCCCCCTGTAGCATCCTTGTCTTTGGAGTGTTGTTCTTTGGACAAAGAACTTATTTTAAGTGATGAAACTCACCCCAAACAAAAAAGCAATTCATATCTACTCCCTTTTCTGCTTTTCCTACACTTGTTCTTCTCTGCTGTCAGATCTCTGTAAGACGATAGGCATCTTCTCAGTATCTGCTAAAAGGAATGTTGCAAAAAGTGGTGACACACACAAGTAGTGAGAGGGATTCCTCCCTCATATTCAAGCATATGAAGAGTGAAGTCTAGAGCACACCCACTCCCTGCACAGCCAAGCAATCAGAGAAGAACTTCACCATCAGCTCATAAAGGAACTACTTTCTTCCTTCTGTTAAACATTCATACAGTTTCAAAGAAAGATGCCATGTGTTTTAACTTCCATCAGTACTTTGTATTCTATCTTTTGCTTATATGTATTAGGAGTACATGATACAGGGCATTGTTTTGTGTCTTACATCTTCCAGCAATTTCTTAATTGATAGATACGTGTTCATAGTGGTGGAAAGACTTAAAATAAAACTAGCAAAGAAGACATTAAAATGGGAAGATACTGTGTCCATTGCTTTTTTACAGTCACCTATCTGCAATCATGGGAGCATTATGAATGTTTTAAGCATGGTCTTCAGACCAATGAAGATGAATGCAGCATTGGATGTAGAAAAATGGTTCATATTTTGTATATGTAACTTTAGTACAACACTGAATAGTACGGAATTTCAAGGGATATCTTCTTCGACTGCATTCTTCCAAAGTTCATTTTCTGTTCTGACAACATATCTCTTCTTTCCCCGTCTCTTCAGCAGCAATAGGACTTCTGTTGTTGGTTGTTTTTTTTTTTTTTAAATACTTACTTTTGCTGTTTATTGAAATGATGCAGTAACATTCAAATTATTACATCTGTACAGGTGCATTGTTGTGCGGGGCACCAGAAAATCGGTTGAAATGCGTAGACACTACCTTACTGTTGAATTCACTGCACCAAAAGGGCTTTTAACATCCTGAATGAAATATCCTTTGTTAAAACTTAAGGAATGCAATTTCATAACCCTTATTCCTCATGTCATTCTTTTAGGGAGCTAAACAGTAGGTCTTTTGGGGCATCTATCTAACCACTTGCCAAAGTGAAAATATCCCCTTTGTCTTTCTAAAATGTACAAGTTCGATGCTGAGCTAGAAATGCAGAAAATAGTGTTGTTCTCATTTAAAAACAATGCTTCAACAAAGTTAATGGTTTTGACAAGTTGCTTTGTCAGGTTCTTAAATTCTGCAGCTGTGACATTGATGCAGTTAGTATAGTTTATTGTTGGCAATTTGGGTTACACAGTATGTAGGCTGCATTAAAAAACATTGAGGAAGATTATCACACTGAGGAAACAATTCCTTGAAAGCAGTGTAACATCAGTAACAGAAATGGCCATGACAAGGAAGGAGGGAGGGGCAGACTGTATGGTCTGAGAACTCCTTTGACAGACTGCTCTTATTTCCTCTTTTCTCTCTTGCTCTTTTGAATGCAAGAAAACAAGATGCTTCTACTCCATTCTCAAACTGAGATGTTGGAACTTGATTGTGATGATTTATTGTTTTACGCTTATTAGTATTTATTGCTTTATACTGAATGAGTACGAGGTAACTACTTACGGAAAGTGTCATATGTATTTGCTAGTATAAATATTTTAACACTGAGTACTAATGAGTAGAAAGGAGAGGAAGAAAAAGAAAGTAATGTTTTTATGTGTTCTGGACCAGTCAGTATATTCAGGCTACTAACATGAAAAGTGTGCTCTTGTGTACATATGAACCTGCTGTTTATCTTATTATTTACCTCACCATAAAGCTGTATGTGATGTGAAAAAGTAAAGTGCAAAACAAGGACTGCCTGCATTGCACTGCTTTCCCCTTGATTTTTCAAATAAATGTAAGGAGAATGTAAAAGCACAAATATTAGTATGTTAAAAATATTGACTGGATAGAGGAAGTATGCTTTTTTGTCTTCCTAATCTTGATTCTTGGCAAGCCCCAGTTTAACCCTGATTTAGTGTAATCTAAATCCTAACCCTGTCTGGAAACTAAGCCTTAAATCAGAAACAGTAATCATGGAAATTCATATTGCCACCCTTTGCAGTCCTCTTGTCTTTTATTCACCAGTGCAAAATATATATTATTTTCCTTGTGAATATTGCATATGGAAGTATGTGGGATGCTGTATCCTCTTTGCTTCAGAGGTTTAGCATTTCTTTTCCTAAATGTATGATACCTTGCTCTTAAACCACCACATTCTGTGCCTTTGTTTCTGAGGACTCAGACTGAGTCCTCTCCTTGTGTTAGATAAGTGACATCTGGTAGAGATGCTTAGATTCCCTACCTTATTTTTTTTTTTT
>VXBC01011527.1:10344-154443 GCA_013399945.1 Ploceus nigricollis
CGTAATTTGATGCAGCAAAAATGATTGTAGCTTTTTTTTCATCTCAAAGCAATGGTTATCACCAGAGTTCTCCATTATCACTACTATATTTTATGTAATAAATTACCTTTAAAATGGTTATTATATGTTATTATATACATATATATATATAATACTAACAATTCTGATAGTCAACAGATTATGCAAGAGTAAGATATCACTCACTGGGAACATGCATGGTAGAAGTTTCTATCCTGAAGCTTGTGCTTTATCTTTATTGGCTGAATATTTAATTTGCTTTCTATCATGGGAAGAATAAATTATATTAAAAAAAAATAAAAGGAAAGGAAACATAACCTCAAAAACACTTGTGACGAAGAAAAAATCAGCCAAAAAATTCCCATATATTTCTACCTGCTGTTACATTGAGCATATATTATTTGTGGACTGTGACTTGGACAGAGTGTGTATTCACAATGGTAAAGGGTGGCAGAAATTCTCACATCACCTTTGTGGCCATCTGGATATGAATAGGGTGCTAAAGGGGAAGCAGATTTTATGGATCTTTGAAATACATCTCCTACACCCCAAAATCCACAAACCAGAAGGCTAAAAGGATGCTGGTGGAGAGTGGATGAGAAGGCTGGGGTGGTGCTGGGCTTTGTCCTCCACAAATGTGCTGTCCAAGACAGCTGGACTAGTTCAAGGGATTTCTAATTTACTTTTGGGATAGACTAATCAAACATTTACATGCTTTCCACCTACAATGAGAGACATCTGCTGCAAAGGTTTCTGGCTGGTGTGTGTTGTACTCCATCTCATGATCAGGACTAAGCCTGTACAAACACCTCCATAAATATTATTAGAGTTACTATCAACCAATTTGTATCACAGTAACGCCATTGATTTTCACTGGAAATATACTGGCTATACATCAGCTGAAGAACTGGCTTGCAAATTGAATTTCTTTGCTGAGGCATAAGTATTTAGGGACAGGCTTCAGGAGAACAAATGTGCAGAAATAACATATAAGAGGGCTTTAATAAAGGCTTTATCAGCTTCTGAGACTGAAAGACACCACTGTAGGGAACAATTTTATGAAGGACAATGCTGTCTGCAAGGCATATTGTTCTTGTGAATATCAGATACTAAAGTCTTTTTCTTTTTTAAATTTAGAAATTGGCAACTCCTCCTTCAATTATACGCTTACAAATGGTGTAACTCCAATGGAACACAAACAACATATTTAGCCCCTGAAAAAGTAGAGAACTTTGGGGAAAAAACATTACATCTCTAAGGCTATCCCAGATGAATCTGTTTGACTATAGCCATTAATTGCTGCATACATTTTCTCAAAGTAGGTGCAAGTACCTTACAGGGACATCTAGGAACTACTTTTGCTGTACAATAGGACAACTGACAAGAACCTATCCCTCTATTAAAACACATTCCTACTTTTTTGTTCTTGCTGCTTGCATTGAGATAGAATCCAATTTTATCAAGATGAATGGGAAAGATCCTACTATCTTGGTGCCCTTTGAATCAGATCTATAAGGGCTGGGTCAATTCCAATTGACAATTTTTTTCTCCGTTATGCTCATGAAGTTTTGCTCCAGCAAACCTTGTGTCTCCTTGACCACTTCATTTCTTGCCTCCAAGTATTCTGTTCACCTTCTCCAGCAGTGTGTCTTTTTAACATGAAGTGTTTTCAGGTTCATTTTTCTCTTGAGTGCTGCAGATGGAACAGGGTACCACAGCTAGATGACGTATAGAGTCCCTGTTGATTCCAGATTGCTTACAGATTTCTGCTAGGTCCTGCGGTTTGCTTCATGAATCATGCCAGCCTAATCTTTGATGCTATGAAAGAGCTCTGTGCCCTGGGGATGGCTTAGGAATAAAACCAAAAGCAAGACCTAGTGAATGGGCTCAGTATGACAGAAGAGTATGACCTGCAAAAAAAATGTATATATAATCCAAAATTAATTCACTTTAAGAAAAGATTTCTATTAATTATATTGAATCATATTCCTATGTAATTTAAAGAGTCTCTAATATAGCTTCCCTCAGGCCTGCTGAAACCTGTTTACAAAGTGAACTTTAGCTAAACTTCAGCTGGAACTGACAAGGAAACAGACAGGTCAAGTATAGTATTCTTGGGCTTTCTTCCCACAGTAGTGTATTGTGGGGTCACATCATTCTGATTTGCTACAGTGGATTTTTCTGAAGAAAAGACAAAATAGAAAAGAGTAGGGAGGTAAGAGGAAAGGATGACTGGACATAGTGGCTATCTTGGGCCAGCCTTAGACTAGTCTAGACTAGAGGTTGGTAGGAAAGGAATTAAAAATAACAAGCATATAATTTTACTTTTCTTTGTACAACCTTTTCAGCTTCAGGCATTTGCTGACCGAGATGCTTCTTAATCCACAGTTTCTTATTGTATCTTTGCATTCAATATAACAAAAGAAGGAAGGCAGCAACGAGAGTGAAATAATAGCAAAAGTGTTGCACGAATAATAGCTTGAAAATTCACATGGTGCTCAGGAAACAAGCGATGATGACCTTATTTTCTATTCTTATCTGACCTAATCAGAACGCTTTTAAGGCAAAAAAATTAAAGTCAGAGCAATGTGCTGGAAAATCCTTGCAGACTCCTCCAGTTGAAGAGGTGTGATGTTTTAAATATGCAAAAATCTCTTAGGTGTCCCTCTGTACTTTTCATGCTCACCTTCCACCCTGCTCTTCTGGTTTTGGCTGGAGTAGAGTTAATTTTCTTCACAGTGGCAAGTGTGGCAGGGGGGAGGTGTGGGTTTGTGCTGAACACAAGTTTGATAATATAGAGATGTTTTTGTTATTCTTGAACAAAGCTTGCACAGAATACAAGATTTTTATGCTTCTCATTCCACCCCACCAGTGAGGAGGCTGGGGGTGCACAAGAAATTTTGAGGGAACACAGCTATATCTAAATGTAATGCTCTTTTGAAAAGGAGATGAAGGCAAACAGCACACCCGAAGTCTTCAAAATTACAGCTTCCCCTAAACTTGCACCTCAAGCCCAAGGACAGTGCAGGGAAACCTCAGCCATGGGACACTGCCCTTTTCACATTGCTTCTGCAGCAGCTATCTTCTCTGGAAGGTGCTCTGGCTGCATGATACACCTGCAGGAAATGAAACATAGAGAGACAACCCTATAGCTGCATACGGGGGAAAGACAACACTGCAGTCTGCACTGTGGAATAGCTCAGGCCAGAATTTTCTCCCCTTTGGGCTTCTTGAAGCTCATCCAAATCATAACTTAACCTCAGCATATAGTGTGGGCATGTGGCAGCTTCCAGCACAAGCAGAAATGATGGCTTGCTTGTGCCCAGGTGCAGCACAGAGATGGTGCACACAGAGAATGAGCGCACAAGCGTGGCTGCAAGATTTTGCAAAGAGGTGGGTTTTGCCTTTTGTGATGCAAATATGACAGCATCCTCTTATGTTCTAAGTAAAAACTAAATTTTAACTTTACTGTGCTAAAATTACACTTAAAATATGAAGCTATGTGCTGTAAATTTTCATTAAAATGCATGCCAATATGCATTTGCTAAAGTAATGGCAGATTTCTCCAAAACATGAAGCAGGATTTCCCTTTAGTTAGATTTACACAAAGAAACTTATTATTTTCCTGCCATTTCTCCCCCTTAAAATTTTTTCTTTTGCTAAGGCAAGCACTTGTGAAATCGTCATTCCTATCAGAGAAGTAGTCAATTCTCTTATTTCCAGGAAGGCAACACTATCTCTGAAATATCAGGTAATCAGCAGCTTACAGCTTACTTTGGAATTTGGCACAAATGAGAAAATCACTATATTGTAAAAAAAGACATAATGAAATAGCTCTTTATAACTGCTTATTATACTGAGCAGAGCTTTCATTTTCTTCTATGGCATTTGTACATTAAAAAAACACCACGAAAACAGAAAAAAAGCCCAGTGAATTTTTATGTATTTATATGATACATTTGCAGGAAGCAGAACAAACTATGAAAGCCGTGATATGAGTGTGGATTGAAAGGAAGTAGCACAGAAGGGTGACATTTATTAATTTACAGATGGTATTACTCTAGCTGCCTGAAACCATAGTGATCTGGTAACAGACATGGAACTCCAAATGCCTGAAGCAACCCCAGATGTCACACCATACACTCCAGGGAATATAATTTAATAATAATTTATATGGTAAGTATAACACTTGTGAAATATGTCATTCAGCACCATCACTGTGCACATTCCCTGGTGAGTAATTTAAGAACATATAATATTTCAGAGCTTTGAATCAGGAAAGAGATGATAATTAGATTCCTACTTTAAATCAGGTATAGGAAGGGGAAAGTTAATCCACTCAAAAAGATAATTTAGCAGATTTGGATTCCCTAACGACACTTCTTGTTAGAATTAGGGCATAATTCGGGACACATATAAAGTTGCTAATTATTATGAAGATATTTTCAAACATGCTGCAGGCTTAAAGGTGAAAAAAGTTTATGCAAATCTTGACAATAAAACCTGTCAGATGCTCCATAGCTTGGTATAAGTATCTGTTCTGAGCAGCTATGGGCTTCATGTTAAAAACTGTAATTGGAAAATTTTCATTTGGGCCACCTGGCTCCTGAGCTGAATCCTATGACTACTGAAGAGGTCAGTGGGATTTTTTGAGAAGGAATCCATTCTCTTTCTAATTGTGTTCTTCTGGTTGTGGTCCCTATAGTCTGTTAATCGTCAGGAACAGCAGCCTAATAGCTTTCCCTAGCAAAAAGATTGAGGCAGAAATGTCTTCTCTTCCTAACACTGTTCAGTGTGCTCCAAGTCAGTGGAAAGAACTGTATAACTGCAGCAGAGCTTAGAAAGCACTTTGTAAATCATCCAGAAGAAAAGAAAATACATTTAAGACAGGTCTTAAAAGGAGGAAAATTTTTTTTCAAAGTGAATATTCTAACCAGTAGATTAAAGCGTGCACCCTACAGTGCATCTCAGCTTCTCCAGAGGAAGTAGGTTTGTTTGGTGAGCAATAATAAACTGAGGAAAATGCCTCAAAACTCTAAAAAAGAAAAGGGCTTGATCTAGACTTGTGAAAGAGAAGTCTGAGTTTTGCCCATGTTAATCCTGAATGCTGCTGCCCACTGCAGTAAGAGAAGTGGCTTTGCATTGTGCCTCTGTCTCTAGAGGACTTTTAGACTCCCAGGTCCGCATTTAGACAATACAGCATTAAAGCTTGTGTACTTGTTCAATCACATGGAGGATCTACTGCTGCTGATTTTAAAATGCTTTGGATATCACTCACCTCAGATCTATCTCACTTTACTTTAGGCACCCAGAAGTTACATCAACCAGTCCATCTCCTAGGCTTCCTCTGAAGTGAATGGAGAGAGCTGAGGATTTTCAGGGCACAATTTATCCTCCTTTTCTAGACACTAAGGACAACATGAGTCACACATCTAAAGGTGCTTGCCTTTCACCGTTGACTACAGAGAAAGTCAAGATGTTTAACTTTGCGTCAGTTAGTGAGATAAATTCCACCCACAGTGTCTGCATAAGGCATTGTCATTTAAAGAAAACTTATACAATCTGGGACCTTTGCATAGTCTTGTTTAAGGTACAGAAGAGGAAAGGTTTTTACTGTACAACATTAAATCTCATCTCTATATTCTTCTTTTGTATCTAAGAAAAGAGGAAGGTATTTAACAAAACAGTGCAAAGCCAAAATGTGCACTTTTGACAAATACACAGCAGTACTTTTTCAAGGGTGTTGTTATAAAGTGGAAAGTTTGCACCATCATTCAGTGAGGTAGTGATGGAAAAGCTCAATGCCATCCTTTTTCCTGTGAGTTTTATATTCATGAATCACTGTTCAAGTTAAGGGTCAAGGTGGTCTCCTTGCTCTTTGAAAAGTTACATTACAGACAAATACCAGAAGAGTGTCCCATTGTATAGCAAATGAGATGCAGAGACCAGCTAGGATTGCACTCATTCCAATGAAGTTTCATAAACAGGCTTTCTTGAAATAATCCGCAACACACTTCAAATGCTACTGAACTGAGTAACCAGGAGAAGATAAACTTCCAGAAAAACAGAAAATCCAGCTAGACAAAGGACCAAGTCCAAATCTTAAAGCACACGAAACCATCTCATGAATAAAAAAATCTTGTTGTCTTCACCTTGATCATGTAGAAATGCCAGTGTACCCTCTTCATGCTAATGCAAAGTATCAAAACGATTTATTGCAGAATGAGAGTTTTATAGTTTGCTTCACATACAACAGACCTTCAGACTATGTACATCCTTTGATAAAAACACTGTTTTCCAAGCTTTTATTCCCTGCTCTGCTTTAGCTTAGCTTTATTCTTTTACTCAGCTTGTGGATCGAGAGAAAGTGTTTCACATACCTAAAGCTGTATTTTGAGAAACAGGAAAAACCTCTGCTGGTGCAGTATTTCAAAGGATCTACATTCACATGCAAGATTGTTGTTATGAAATAAGGCATGGCATGGCCATGACTGTTGCTGTCCCCTTCTGCAGACTAAAGAAATAGACAAGTAACTCAGGAGTATTCAGTATACTAGGAAAATCTCTGCTGGACATGCAGACCAATTTTGTATCTGCTAAGTCAAATAATGTTCTTCTGAACAGTGGATGAAAATCCAAACCTAAAGTTTTGTCACACCATTTTTTAAAGGATTGGGTTAAGTAGGGAATTGCAAGCAGTAAAACACAGCTTGCATCAATGCCATTAGGGAAATAGGTTGACACATGGGCAAAGAGAAATATCTCCATGGGGTTCTGGAGATTGATCTCTTAGGGAGGGGTAGAGCAGTCTAGACTGAGCTTTTTAGCCTTTTAATTTGGATATTGTAGGTACATTTTATGTTTGTTACTGTGGTTTGCCTTATAATGATAAACTACTTTGCCATTAGAGCTATGCTCTCTGTGAGAAAAACTCTTTGATATATTCAAAACTACTAAAGATGAGAGCCCATTTGTGGTTGTCAGAATTTAGTTTTATTCCTTCTTTGCATATAAGTGCTGAGATAATGATGTTTTTTCTGAGGCAGAGAAACCACAAGGTTAATTACATAAAAGTGGAAAATATTCAAAATAAAATTTGTTAGAGTTTAGTTTGACAGTTTTAGACCTTAAATGCTATTTGCTTACAATTTCAAAGTAACAATAATTTAATCAAATAATGTATATTGTTAGAATATTTTACTTCCTTCATATATTTTTAAATCCCAATAACATATGTAGATTTCTGCATAGCAAATTAAGTACGAAGCAATATAAAGCTTTAGAGACAATTTCTTCATCATTATCTACAGGATCATTATAAAAAAAGAACATAAAGTTGGTTTCAAGTATCCATTTTGCAAGTCAAACCATGAAGCAGATATATTTGAGACAAAAAATGCCTAATATCCCCTTTCATTAAATCTCATTGCTATTAGACTCCTCAGGATGACTTGCTAATGTTTCTTTACGGTATCGAGTCTCTGTAATAAGAAATAATTTGTAACTCAAATGTCTGATGCTTTTAGCTGAAATGCAGGTTTGTTTTGTTTCCATGCATTAGTATGTATTTTGAAAAACCAGAATCATAGCAAAATAGTAGCTCAGAATGTTTAGTATATATTTACATGTACAGTGTAATGTAGAGCAATATGTAAAGCATTCATTTTATCATGGCTTTAAATCAAATCTAGTCCAAACGACAACTTTACCCATGAACCGTATCTAAACCCAAGCTATTATTCTGGAGCTTTCAACCAAAATCGCCAGCACTGGTGATTTCCTGTACAAGATGATGGTTCAACTACAGCATTTCTGGGAAGTACTTCAAAACAACCCCATCTGATCATAATTAATGTACTCCCAATGCAAATTCAGTTTACCCTCATCCAAAAGGCATCCCATGTGTATGCTACAAGACTGCTCATCAATCTGACCAAAAAACCATCAGTGGGAGGGAGATTCATTTCCAGAACCGCACTTCTGACTCAGTGCAGGACCCAGTACTGGATGGCAATGTGGGCAGCCTCTACACACCTAATACAAATTCATTCAGCTTCAACCTATGTTTGATTTTAGGCTGGAATTTAGAGGTCTGAGGAAATCAAAGGTACTCTTCAGTCCCATTTTAAATTTCAGCCCTTTCCTTCTCCCCAGGCAGAACACTGTCACCTCTAATGTTTAAGGGCTAGAGTAAACCTACAGGTTTCCTTCAGCTTTTCTGCTATAGATATGAGCATTTGAGAGTGGTACTGGTCTGGGAAAACCACTGGGCTTTCAGCATTGGACTAGAAAATGGTTTAACTATCCTTCTTTTCAGAAGGGCTCCACTCCACAATCACTTCTGATATAACATTTTATTTAGTCACAAGATTTATCTGAACTAGAAATTAAGCTAAAACTACTTCTTTATTTAACTCTTACTGTAAAATGTGTGTTTTAGTCCACATATCTTGTTTTTGTTTTTATTTTATTTTATTTTATTTTATGGATGTTATTTAATTAACATACATGACATTATTGCCTCTTGATTATGTTATATATGACTGATTTACTTAGTGCAACAAACAGATTTGCCTCAGCACTGACTTCCCAGCTTTGTTCTACTGAATAATATTTTTATTGTCAAAAAGGTGGAATGGAACCACAAATCCCTGAGATATGAGTGCAATCAATCTTGTTAACTGCTGCTTTAGCCAGTGATCTTTATTAGGCATATATCTCCTACTGAATACTCACTGAACTCAAGCCTCTGGTACCTGAACACTCATCTGCCACTGCTTCCATCACAAGGGGTTTGTGCTCAGCTTGTAGGTCCTGTTTTGTTTGGTTTATGACTGAAAGCTCACCCTCAGGGAAAGCAAAAAATCCACCAAACACTCAAGAATAATCCTACAAAATGTTCCCTTGCACTCACACTTTCTCAGTTTACAGGATCTGAAGCTTTCCTTCAACTAACAATATTTAGCTCCAGAAAATGTTGAGTTCAGGCGGGTTTTCTTAAACACTGGACAGCCACAATCTGTAGTCTTCTGCTCCTTCCCAAATATAAGTATAGTTTAAAATTATTTATTCCTGCACTCAAGGAAAAAAAGCTCCATCATAGAGCTACAATGAAAAATACAGTAGTAAAAAGATACTAAATACACTCACTTCTAATATTTAGAAGAATTGTACCTCTGTCACAATGCCATTCCAGGGACATGAGGTCACAAAGAACCCAACTTATCTAGTATTTACTAGATGAGAAGACACTGTTTTTTTTTTCCTGCTGTTAAGTCAGCTTGATTCCAGCCTTTTGGTTTTCTTCTTTCATGAGTGAGAAAAGATTACATTGATTACACTTCTGCTTTGCAGAAGTCTTACACCAAAAAAAAAAAAAAACAAAACCAAAAAACCACCACCACCAACAACAAAATGCAAAAAAACCCACAAACAAACAAGCAAAAGTACATTTGGAGTTGCTTCTTAATTGCTTTTCCCTACAGACATCTGCCTTGCTCTGACTTCACAAAGCTAAGATCAGTGACAAAATTAAGAGAAGGAAAGACATGTACAGTTTTTCTGTGTAGTCTTTGCTTAAGCTTTGAATCAGATGTATTAATAAAAACTGAAACTGAACTTCCACCAAAATGAGATGACTAATAAATGAGGAAATTGCAAGTTCTTCAGTAACCAGTTGTTACCAAAGTTGTAAATCTGACTGGAGAGAAACATTACCTACAAGCATTCTACCTTCTAACAGGCAAGAGGGTCCAAAGCAGCCTTAGAAAGAAGTCCTTACACACGTACAGGCCATCCTTTCATGATGAAGGGAATCCCATGCATGCTGCAGCACACTTGTTTGTCAAGTTGGAGGGGTAAAGTTGGAGGTTCCCGAGTGCAAAGCTAACCTTCTGAAACTTGACTCATTTAAATGTATGGAGAAATAGAATCCTATTCCTGTGATATAAAATATTTATGAGCACTTTCAAAGATTGAAAATTTTTAGTTGAGGCAAACACATGACTCACCCTTTTGCTTGAGCTTTCTTAATAGTTTTCTTCTGCTTTAGCATTATCACGTGTACAACACTTTACAGACAATCTCCGTGCACTCCTGTGGATAAATATACATAATATTCACAGGAAATATTCATTATGTGGGAATATTTATCTCTTGATCTGGTTTGCTTCAATTCTTTGCAAGATGTTGCTGATGTTTCTGGAAATTTTTAGCAGTGTTTCCTCCTTTGTGCTTCTTTCTGACAACAGCTGAGTCAATGGTCATACGCTTTGTTGAGACATGAAGTAACTGTTATGATTTCTCCATGACATTTATTTTCACTTTAAAAGAGTATTTCTTCAGAATGTTAAAGTCATCCCCTCCTGACTTGACAGTATACCCCAGAAGGCTTCTACATGGAGCAAAGAAATCTGAGTATTTCTGAAATACTGAGGGAGCCTTGCCAACTCTTAACCCCTGACTCTCTCACAAACATATTTTTGTTTAAACATAAACCTCTTGCTTGTAATACTGCAAAATATTAATCCAGAAGGTTCTCCTTTCTCATCTGAATCATTTATTCATTTGTCTAGCTTAACAATTCATTTCAGAAAAAAAAAATTGGTAAAACAAAGTAACGTGTATGTGTAATTCTGACTGGTTGTGCATGACTTTAAAATATACCTTTAAGCATTTTTCATAAGGATATACAGAGACAAGAAGCATCCTTCTAAGATAGTGAAGACTGAATTGCAGTGTTTCAGATATTATAAAATTCATCCTGAGGGACTATCTATTATCTAATAAACGGAACACTCCTGTATGGAACACTTGCCTAAATTTGTTCCGGGATTTAACTGTCCTTTAAATTAGAAATGTATCTTATTTTAAATAAGCCTATTACTTCTTACCCTGCTCCCCATGGATAATAAAGAATGGGTTGTTTCTCTTTTTGCAGCATCAATTTATAGATTTAAAGACATTTATAGATTAAGGTATGTTCTACCTTAATCTTGTTCTGAACTGTTTAAGATTTTTGAGTTTTGTCCTTTGGTAAGTCGTAACACTTTAGATCATTCTCCTTTGAAGTATCTGTATGATATTGTGATTATCTTGAATGGCAGAACTGAAAATCAGACAAGGATACAGCTGTGACATGACTCTTATGCAAGGATTCAAATATCCAATATGTGGCACTTCCACTTAAACATCAAAAGATATACTATTTATGCTTTTATTTCAGTCATGCTTTGGACCCCATTTCTCCTACTCTGCCACCATCCTTTTTTTGAGGTTCTGGCTGAAGTCCCTGGAGTTTCTTCAGGCTGTTGCAGTAGAACCACAATGGGAGTTATGGAAAAGTAGAAACTGCCCAGACACAACAGGCAGATTTCTTTTAGGTTTCTCACCCAGTAATTAGTATCTGGGGAAGAAGCCTCAAAGGTCATTCTACACACTAGCAATGAAGTTTCTTCTTCCAAAGATATAATCACAAAATATTTGAGATTTTTTAAAGTTTGGTTTGTGCTACCAAAAATCATGTAAAAAATAAAATTATATTGCAAATTATATTAGCCTGCCCAATCTACTAACACATCCTTACCCATGAACATGAATGGAATGTCATCTTGAATAATTTTTTCGTACATCATAAAGAAAATAATTGTATTAATTTTTAAATTTTTTTCAGGAAAGAGTTAAATCCAACATCATTATGGGTATCCATTTTTTGGAATGTGGCTTAACTTTTCTTCTGCTGAGTCTCTGAGTCATTCTCTTCATAAAGCACCTGCAGACATTTCATCTTGTGTTAAATTGCGAACTATTTTCTGCAGTCCAATGTGGAACTTTTTTAGTTTCTTCATATGCTTCTATAATTAGGTTAAATTTGGATGATTCATGATGTTAAATGATCCTCAAGGCCATGCTTCCAAATTCTTCAGTAGTACCTCATTAAATGCAAACCAATAAAATGCAAGAGCTATTGTGCATAAACTGTCTCAAGGTCTTTTGATTCTTTCTGCACATCCTAGCACAACACTGCCTGGCTAGACAGCTCTATCTCCTCAGTTTGTATGTAACATACTAAAAAAACCTCTTTATCTACAAATAAAAAATTAAGAGCACAAAGGAGACAGCAGAGGAGTGAAAACACACATACAAGCAGTAAAGCATCAAAAAGACATGAGTTACAGAAAGTTGGGTTTGCATCCTCCACTTTTAGACAAGCTACTGGGCTGGAATCATGTTTATGTTACCTGTCTGTGTGCAAGATTCTATCAAAAGCAGAAGTAAGGATTTGTCTATGGGGGCATGTGACATAGCCATGAACATCCAAGCTGTATTTTTTGACAGTTGCAAAGATATATTACGGAGCTCAATAGTCTGTAGGAAGTCCAGGAAGGCATTATCATCCACTGCTACAAGAAAAATGAAATACTTTCACACTACAGCTCCTCCAATATAGTGCAAATCAGTGATATCCATTTCAGAAGGCACAGCAGCTGGCTGGATTGTAGCAAAGGAGTCCAAGCTGCGTTTAAAAGGCTATGTGACCAAGGGGTTCTATGCTCCAGAATGTGCCTGTAGTGTTGCTCTGTTTTCATTGAGATGGTTTAGGGTTCAGATCAACAGGTGAAAGTCTCTAGAAAAGAGCCTGCAGCACCTCTTCCCCAGGATGTCCTCATCTGGCAGTGACATGACAAAGCAGAAAGGGGAGCAGGGGCTGTGTGACAGCATCTCTGTGAACAAACCTTCCTCTGCTGCAAATATCTATATCACTCTTGTTCTTTTCACAGCATGGAAGACAAAACACTGTCAATCCACATGGTTATGCCCCTGTAAATTCAGGTTTACCTCCTTTCAAAACATGGTCTGCATACTCTCCAGGGCCTATATTGTGCTTGTAATCTGATGGCAGCAATTGTAAATATTTTTTTACTCACCAGTTTTTTACTCACCATCTCACAGCTGGAGCAATGCTGGTTTTTCCTGTGGGAGGGACTTATTTCAAAACAGCCCATGAACATGTAGATTAATATCTATACAGACACCTTTCTGTGCCCTCTCCTGCAAATGAAGAAGAATCATGAACCCATCAGCCTGTAAATTTATTTTTCCCTTCCTGATGAGCTGCTTCCAAGGATGTGGAATAGCCCTGGGCTTGTAAAGGCTTTCAGGGCACTATTACAGAGACTCACCAAAAGAGTACCGTACGCCCCATGTCTTCCTAATCACAGCCCACAACCATTGGAACACAAAAAATCTCTATTGTTTATTTATTGCATTGTGTGTTGCAGGACTTGAAAGGAAAAAATGAAAAACTTTTTCTTCAAGATACACAGCAGCTCTTCCACTTACCCTTTAATTTGTTAAGCAGGTGGCCTGAAATACAGATGCAGTAGAATCCCCACTCTTGGCATTGGGAAAGAAAAGGAAAGAGATTCAGAAAATACCAGTTGCAGAATATCATTCTGGTTTTGTTTTCCCTCAGCCCAATATGGAGAGTCAATTTTTTCCCCTCGATAGCTGAGTACAATTGCAATGTGTCACGTACAGCAAACACTTGTTTAGTGCACACACACGGATCACTGTGCTGACGTGGGAGGTTGCCACTTGTGCTTCAGTGAGCTGGCTGAGGTGTAATGTACCTTTCCAATAAACTAAATTACACTGCTCTACTAGTGATTCCAATGTAACTTCAGCCTCAAGCGCACTCTTTTCTAAACCATCCACAAAACTGAAATTTGTGTGCGCTCGGCTGGCGCACTCTTCAATCGTGGAAATGTACTTTCCTTGCCTTGACAAATGTAAGCTGATCTTGCTGTTATCCATTTAGAACATGGCTGGAAACAACACCTTTACAATCCACTCCACTGGCCATGCCTTCTCCTACTTTTTAACTTTCTCCTACTTTTCAGGGATATTTCTTTCTGGCTTCTGTGTGGCACCCAAACCCACCTGATACAGAAGAGGAAATAGAGTCTTTTGTGCCGGTTGGCAACAGATGCTCTCAGCCATATCTATGCATTCTTCTTGCTTTTTAGCATCCCATAAGCATCTGCTTTCCCAGGTAGGACCAGTGCCACGAGTTGAAGCTCTGTGATGGGGCTTCTCTCTGCTCTGAGTCTCATGGCAGCTGTCACTACCAGCTAACAGTGACATGTGAGGAAGCAAAGGTCACCCCAGGGAGTTGCAGCACCACACAATTAAGGTTTTGTGTGCTTGATTCACTGGGGGTGTATCAGCATTTCTGTGATTACTTTTAAAAGGTTATAAAATCAACTTAGAAAGTTCTTAATGGTGACATGTCGTTATAGCCAGGAAGCATTTTTTTTTTCCCAGTGAAGTTTTTCTTTTAGTGTGTATTTTAAGTGACATAAAAGTAAGATCAATTACCATGCTATATTGGCCTTGGACACATTTTCAGATTTCTGATGGCTTTAACTAAAAATCACTTGTCTTTGGAAAATGATTAATTAATTATATTTGAAAATTAAATTTGTCAAGATAATGAAGTTCAAAATTAACTGCTGAACGTAACAAATATTACTCTATGCAATTTTCATAATATTTTAAATTCTGGATGATAGAATAATTCCAGAACCCAAGCTAAGTTTCAAGGGAGCTATTTCCCTTAAATAAAATAAAATGTTTAGGAATTTTCTCCATTGTTAAACTACCATCCAGTGGTCTGATAAGAACATTGTTGAGTGTTAACCCTGGGAAGGTGGCTAAGCCACACAAAACCACTTGCCCATTCCTCTACACAGGATGGGGGGGAGAATCTGAGGTGTAAAAGTGAGAAGACTTGGTTGAGATAAGGACAGTCTGATAGGTAAAGCAAAGCCATGCAGAAGCAAAGTAAAACAAGGAAAGCCAGGCTCCGTCACGCATTAGCAGTGCCTTGGGAAGACAAACACCACAGTCTGAATTTTCCCTCTTCCTCCTCTTTCTCCCAGATTTTATCTCTGAAAACAGCATCATATGGCACAGGACACCCATCAGTCAATGTCTCTTCTCTCATCAGTGTCCTCTCCCAGCCTCTCCAACCTCTTGTGCATTCCCAGCCTGCTGGCTGGTGGGATGGAGTGAGAAACAGAGAAACCCTTGATGCAGAGTAAGCACTGCTCAGCAACAACTAAAACATCAATACTGTTTTGGTCACCAGTCCAAAATATAATACCATACATAAACTACTATGAATAAAATTGTCTTATGCAAAAGCCATACAAACATTAAAAGTTTCTGTAAATCTGAATAAAATAAAAGGAGAATAAGGGAAAGAGAAGCCTGATGACGAAGAAGTTTCCTTTCTTCTTCTTGTTAGACATATATCCTAGTGTCTTCCATTGCTTGTGGCATTTTTCACCTAAAAGAACTTGGATGCATAGAAGTAGTTTTCATGTCTAGCACCAGAATACAAGTCAGTCTTGATTTGTATGTGCATATCTCTCGCCCCAGATTACAGCAGAGTGAAGGAAGTAATTAACAAAAAACTTCTAGATGACTTGCTAAGGCTGTCTGCTCCAGCTACTCTGGTGGATGTCTAACTAAATATTCCCTTGTAATATTTTTCATGAAAATGCTTTAGTTCTTGGATTGATTGCAACTTCTTATCTTTTTTTATATAATTTTAAAAAATAGAAATACGTATTTCCTAGTGGATTTTCCTCTGTTTCCATGTAATGTACCACCATTTTATTTATTTGCTTCTGGATCTTTGCTGTTATCAGTCTTCCCCAGTCTTACCCAAAATGACAGAAACAGTACTGCTGGATATCTGTATGTCTTAGAAGAGATAGATCTAGAGCTGACAGCCATCCTATTCCTATTACTTACTAAGCTGAGGTGAACACCTTAAATGCAGACATCTGAAATTCAGAAATTCAAATTGGGTTATGAGAGTTAGAAAATTTTAATAAAGCCCAAGGTGTATCTGATTTGAATTTTTCCTATCCAGACAGAAAGAGAAACCAAGGGATGATTATCTCAGAATGTTGTCATATTGTTTTGATGTGGTACAAGACAATTCGGTGATCTTTTTCTTACACTCAGCCTTAAGAAACCACAAACAGAGGAACATATTTACTTAGCTTGTTTTGAGTGAAAAGAAGGAGCCATTTATTTCTGAGCAGTCTCTACAGAGATCAAGGATAGACTAATTAACTTTAGCTCAATCTACAAATCACACTGCCAGTCAGTATCCCACAGAAAAACACTTCCCCACTACAGTGGCAAATTGGTAAATAGTCACCCCTCCATATCCTTTCATTTGCCACTCTCTTCTCTATTTTTGGGTAACGATTAAGATAAACCGTCTGTTTCCCAGCAGAAAAGGGACACGTCAGTCAGAACTGATTGGGAATACCGTAGTTTTGGATACATAAGGAAAAAATTTGAAAAGAACCTTTTTGTCTGTCTGGATAGTTACTGAGACTCTGGATGTAATAAAGAGTGCCAGCGTGAGGATGACTAACTGATGATGCTTTCCAATATAAGTTACAGAAACAATGCAGTATTGTTTCTGTACTTTTAAAATGAAAATCCTTCTCTTGTTGAAATCAACAGAAGTCACACACTTAACATTCTGCTCAGATATCCTGTCCCCTGAGTCATCTAGCTATCACTGCTAAGCATTTCACATTATGAATTCTTTAATCAAAGACAAAACATATACTTGACAAGTATATGTTTCAATATATTTCATTAACAAATATTTATAGACATTTATAAAAAGTGTACATTATCTGCCATATTTTTGAACATATTTAAAAGAATATGTATTTCACTATCTTACCATATGTTTTATTTCTGCCAATATCCAAATGCTCTTCCTACAGAATAGATTCCTTTTGTAAGTGGATTCATAAGAAAATTCTTCTTTTTAATAACTCTGATTCTTTTTCTTTCTGTTATATATCTCTTTATACCTGTCATCCTCCCCTATTACTTATTAACTTGATATGGCAACTAAAGCTTTGAAAAATGCTCAAAGCTTGGAATTGCATCCAACATTTTTTGAACACAAAAATGTATTTATCTTTGTGGAACTTACATAGTTGTGCAAGTGTCTAGCACCCCACACAATTCAACATATATAGTGAAGTATGAAGCTGAGCCATTATTATAAAAGCAGACATGTCTGCAATAATTGATACAGAAAACATTACAAATCAGCTTCCATTTTAAATCCCAGACTTTTACTCACCAGGAACCCTCTGAAAAATGTTAATTCGATGGAGACCAATGGTGGTACCTCTTCATAAAACTTTGCTTTAATAAGATTTTATTGTTGGGATGCAAGAGTACTCTAGACAGGAACTTGGTACTCGAGATAAATCCTAATGAAGTATTCTTGTCTCACTGGAGCAGAAGTTATGAAGATTTTGCCAAACATCATTTGGCAACTATCAGAAAAATCCAAGAAGGCTTCCAGTTTTGTACTCCAAGTACCGCTTTTAATACTTTGTATACGTAAAGTTGATAGGATCATCTCTTAGCCAAGGTACAACAGGTATTCAGAATAGTCTGGATACAACACAACTGTCATTTCATCTGTGCACCCTCAAGTTTCAGTAGACCCCATCATGTTTGTCATAAATCAAAACATCTTCTGGTCCACAGTATTTCAGAGAAGACTTCCGTTATAATCTGAAGTATTTTTATTTTCTCCCAAGTTACAGTTTTTTATGCTCAGTAATTTCAGAATAAAACATTATTAAAATAGCCTATTTTCTGAAGGCATGTCTGTAGTACAAAATCCAGGATGGCAACATGCAGGAAAACAAAAGAAAGATTACAGAAATTCATCCCGAGTGGTGGGTCATCACTTTTGTTAGTGTTGATGTGGAGAAGTCTCCCTGAAATTTTTAATTTTCCCATTCAGGAATCTAAATGCCCTTTTGCCATGCAATGAACCCCCTGACAGTCAATGTATGAATCATCCTGGTAATGAATCTCACACTCCTTGCCATGAGGAGGAATGAGAAGACAGATGAAAATGCATAATAGAGGTTCAAATCCTTGACATGATCCTGGGCTGTTTTTCTAACGAGCCGTGCGAGGGTTTTCCTGTCACCTACCTCTGAAGAACTTGTGGAGCCCATGGGTTCCCTCATATCTCACCTTCACATCTAATGGCCAGAACAAATGGAGACTATTTACCCCCTCAGGCTTACACATGTCCTTATGAAACGTGTGAGAAGGATGTGGGATCAAGGGACATGCTCCTCGCCTCTTCAGATCTAAACCCTGTTGTGTGCTTGTTCCTTTATTGATTCAATCACTGCCTTCACACTGCTTTGATTAAGGATCTAATCTAATCTCTTTCTAAAGTTAGTTTCTTAGTCATGCCCAGTCAGTGAGCTATTGAGGTAGACTACTCCAAGAAGGTGTTTGTTCATTTAAAGTAGAAGAAACATTTTCTTCTGGTTGTAAGAAGGATCTGTGAAGAAGGTGGATGGTGTCACTTTTTTATTAGCTTTCAGTTAATCACGGACCAAATAATAAGCATTAAAGATGTAATACCTTAAGTGTTTGGATAAACAAGTGTCACAGTTAGGAGGAGAGAGAAAAATTCATGAGTTCTGATTAGACCAAGGGAAGCATACATGGTATGATGCAGTCTGATGCATTGAATTCTTCAGGGATGTGCAAATAATTCAATGTTCTGTTCAAAAAGAAATGGCAGCAAACAGATTGTTGTCTTTTGTATTAGGCATAGGCATTTTAGGCTGAAATATCTCTTACCTGTGTCTCATCCTGACAGTTACTGAACTTTTACTTGTTTTAATTCAGAGGCACAGAAAATCAGAAAGCATTCCCAGTTCTTATCCTAGGTGTCCTTTGACTAATTTGAAGCCTGCAAGCATGCAGCAGATCAGTTCTTTCAGATGGTAATCAGTAAGCAGTTTACCAATACTCAGAAGTGCTAAGTCAGCAGGAAAAATATGTCTCCCATCAAAATGCTCTCCACTTCGTCACTGTTAGGATTAAAGAAAGAGGGGGCTTGGGAAAAAAATTTATGTCTACAACTTTCAGTGGGGATATTTAGAGTTTAATATCAGGTGCCTCTTTTTCTGCGTTTGATGGGATATAGGTCAGATAGCCTACTTGTAATTTGATGTAGGTCTAGGATATATTTATAAATATTGTTTCAATGTGATAACTTAACAATTACCAATGCCCACCTATCTGTAAAATGTTCTACAGCAGTGCTGCACATCTTTTGTACATTTCTTTCATGTTCTTTAGTAAGTCATTGCACCAGAGCTCTTTTCAAACTGCTTGTATCACACTGAGGATACATGCAAAGAATTATATTCATCAGGAATGCTTTCTTGTTATCTATCTATATTAAAATATTCTATGGACACATGCATTTCTACATATATTACTGCATATGTTAATACATAATAATAATACATAATAATACAATATATTATACAGTGTCTTGTTAGTCTGGAAGCTATACAATAATCTTTTGTGTTCACATTATGAAGACCAACAGCTGGACACAGTATATGGTACCATGCTTTCCAGTTGTGGGACAAGAACCTCTGCAAAAAGACAACATTTTTTCTGTCAACACTTATATTCAGGTTGACACAAGATTCAAAAATTTGAAAGAGTTTCTCTGCTGTATAGGTTTATAGAGATGTGGCAACAGAAAATGGGTTTTGTTCCTTCTGAATACTACCCAGCAAACAAGTAGAGATATAAATTGAATGTGTTAGTACAAAAGAAGTGAAATGAGCATTGACACACCCCCTTTCTGCTGAACTCTTTTGATATCATCACCTCATTTTCTTCTTTTATTCCCATTCTGTCTCTTTACCCCTCACGCCATCTAGCAGAATGGATAGCAAATATCTTAAAGAAGGGACAGGAGTTTTCCAAAAAGCTGCACATGTACCTCAGTTCTGAGTTGATATTCTTAGGCACTATCATAAACACTTAATGATGACAACATTTATCAAAGAATTGATGTAAAGGTGACCTATTTTAAAATACATATTTCTCTAGCACATATTCACCTGAGGGTTTGTCCCCTTGTATATCTTTGCTGTTCCCTTAGCCTGATTTCCATATTCTATATATTCTCTTTTTACTGCTGAAGCATTTAGGATTAAGAAAAAAAAGTTCCACTACATTAGTTGGGGTTTTTTACTACAACACTTATGATTATAAAAATACACATAAGAGATTGCAATATTTATTAGCTAGGAATAGAGATGAGCATGTAAGTATTTTTCCTGTCCTATGTAACTAACATTCAAATAGCCTGTTATCCATAATCTCATAACTAATTAATTTTATTTTATTTCATTTCATTCGAAATTTCCATTATTTTATCAATGATATATTTCATGTTTCCAAGATTTTTTGGAATCCTTCTTGTAGTGGACTTGGCACTGTTACGTCTGCAGTTGGACTCAGTGATCTTGAAGGTTTTTTCCAACCAAAATGATTCTATGATTCTATAATTTGTTTAAGTTCTTAAGACTTCTCTAATTTTTGGTTCTAGTGGCATGCTGATAGTCTAGGTTAGCACTTTGCCCTCATACAGATATCTGTGTAGATAACTGATCTTTCATAGGCTTCTATAAAATCACTGAATCATATCCTTGTTTAAAAACAACTCACTGGTGTGAACAGAAATGATTGGGCTTTGAATCAAAACCAGTTTCCTCCTGATTGAAGTCCATCCAATAATCCATTTGATTAATTCCTAGAAATTTTCAATGTCAATAGGCTGTTAAGAGCTTGATTTCTTACTTGGAATAAAACTTTCCTTAAAAGTCTGAACCTGGTACTTAGAAAAAAATGTGTTCTTGACATTATGTTGTGCAGAGCCAGATTGAGAAGAAATATCTTCTGATCAGTTTGTAGTCCCTCTAACTGAAATGGACCAAAGGATAGAAGCACCATTCCTTAAATGTCCCTGGATATGGCACTTAGTCAAATTAATAACTGAACTAATTGGAGAATACTAAGAGAAATTTTTAAAAAATCTATTATCTTCTGATTTGTTGTATAAATTAAAGATTTAGTTTTGTGCTTTTGATAAAGACTTTCCTATATAAACACTACACATGAGAGTAAGCTTCCTTTGAGAAGCCATGACCACCAGTGTCAAGAGTCTGAGAAGACGGACAGTGCAGAAGTTTTTTCTCAGATTTGGTGTTCAAAAATGTTTTAATTTTAGAGAAATACAGAATTTTAAAATGTTGCATGCAGTAGGACACAGACGGAGTAAATCCTTTTCCTTGGGGATGTTAGAGTCGGGAAGCCAGAAATCAGCCTCCACATCCTTCCTGTATATCTTCTTTCCCTTCCACTCCACTCTGCTCTCTCCCCATCTGCTCCATCTGAAGTTGCCTCCATGTCTCAAGGATAATTTCCTGATATTCACTAGCAAGGAGAATGTTTTTAAAATAACATCCTTCCACACATATCATGTGCACCTCACATGATCCATCCTACTTCAAAAGTACTCTTCCTTGACAGCAAGTTACTATGGACCTGCACAGAACCAGCACTGAGAGCAGAAATAGGGAACCTTTGAGGCAGAGGTCTAATACAGGAGCAGGATATGTGAGCAGGGAATTTATTATAACAATGGTGTTAGTACAGTAAAAAGCCTGTTCTTGTTTATACTGGGCTAGAGTTTCCTGCTCAGGTGTCTAATACACTCTACAATTAAATTACTTTTTTATTTATAAATATAATAAGAAATTATAATAGTGACTGGTCTGTATTTTACTGCTTTTATTAAAATGATTGCATAGAAACATAATATGGAATAGGAAGCAATCAAGGAGAGCAATGAAAAGATTGGTGAATAAAAAGGACAAATTCTTTCACAGCACTGAAAGTTTCCATGAAAACACAGGGTGACATACCTCTGAGGCCATCACCTGAGACACTAACCTAAAAATTCGATAACTATGATCAAGACCTTGGTCTGTCTAACGTGAGAAACATACAGTCTCATTTATGATACTTTTCTATCTGTTGGAATCCCTCATATGAATTATCCTCTTTTCAGGAGGAAGGCAAGAAATGTAGAAGGTTTATTTGTGCCAGGTTGCTACTGCACTCTAAAATTTATCAGGTGCTCATCTATTCTTCACTGCCAGCAAAAGAAACAACTATAGCAAATTAAAATTGCTATTAAATGGAATTAAAATAAAAAAATAAAAGAAAATAAAACAGTAAAAAAAAAAATCTGTGGTCAGTATTAACGATCTACTTTCCTCTTCTTAATTAATTTTAATTTGCATATTCATAGTGGGATTATGATGTTGCCAACCAGTCTACTTGATCATAATATTCCCTTAATATTTTTATTTATGTTTCTATTCGTAATCTTGATGCTCTTGATAAATGTGTAACATCCAACATGCAAAATTGGCTGAGATATGAAGGTCCCTGTAGCCTCAGATACTGAAGCTGAGAACTAGGTCAAGTATTTCAATAAATGCTGTGTCTAGATGAAATAATAGACATCAAAAATTAATGTACATCCAAACTATGTTGATCTAAGGTTTCTGATAGTCCCTAATTAAGTAGACCACTCCTACACATATTCTTGAAATAGTCTTCTCAAGGTGCTAATTAATAAGCACAAATCTCCTCTGACATATGTAGAAGCATTTAAAAAAAAATGTTTCTAGCTTCCCATGAGACTTGAACATTATGGCCAACTGGTTTCACCCAAAAAAGACAATGTAGATCTGAAAGAAGTGCTTTTCTATTTCATTATCAACATATTGTTAGCAAAAGCTGAGTTAGATTCTGATATACTTACTTGTGTAAGAGGAACAATGTATATAATTTATGCTGTATCTGAAAAAAACCCATTCTGAATTCAAACAAAACCCACTGGTGGATAAAGGTATCTCTTATCAGAGTAAGAACATCAGATTCTTATATTTACTAAGGCTGAGATGGCAACAGCTTGCTACTCTGAGCATGTTTGTAAACATAGTCTCACAATTCACTGATGCACTGAATGAACAAACTCCACCTGGAAACCCTGGGCTCCATTCTGATCCCTGTTTCACCAGCTGATGGTCAGTAGGAAGGGACGTGCATTATTCACACCAAGCCTTCAGGTGGGGGTCATAGCTGCAGTGCCTGGGCTGAGAAGGATGCAAACCTTTCTTCATGTGTCATCTGAGTAGGTTCAGGTGGAGCCCCAAGAACAGCATCAAATAATTTCCAGCATCAACGAGATACAAGATGGGTGCCACCAACAACTCACTGGTACTCCAAAGGGTGAGGATGCCACAAGCACAGGTCTATGATGCATGTATGCGGGGCAAAGCTGTTCTGTACTTGCTAAGCCCAGCCCCAGTGCTGCCGTGGTGCCTCATCCCCTGGCAGAAGCTCATCTGTGGGTCATAATGTGTGCCCAGGCTTTGTCTACCTTGGCTTTTGCTTTAATAATAACAATCAAAATAATAACAGCAATAATTCATCATTAATAACAACATAAAAATAGTGAGAAATAGTAATATTCCCTATTCAAATAAAAATGTCTGCACTGAATCAGACCAAAGGTTCTTTTACCTTCATGCTGTCTCCTGACACTGGTCTGGGCACACGCTTGGAGCTGTATAATCACTAGGACTCATGCAGTAGATGTAAAGTTCACTACGACCTACTCCAGCTTACTCCAGCTGGGAATTGGCCCAGTATTGCTAAGGAGCCCACTGCAAACCTCCATGCTCTCTACGTGAAATCTCACTGCCTACTGAGTGTGCTATTTACATCTGGATCTAAACATGCAATTGCATACAAATTTCAATGAAAAGCAACATACAGAATTAATATGTTTCCGACAACTAGGCAGCCTTTTAAATTTTTCTTCCCATGCAACTTCTAACTTTGTTCCATCTAGTTTGAGGATATGGTGCCTGTATAATAGACTTTCTTTAAAGCAAGAAAGAGATTTGTCTTGTACTAAGTTTACATGTAAGTGTTAAGATGTTGAGTATTGTGCAAGTTTTTTACAGGGCTCAAACGTCAAATCTCTGCTCACCAGCAAGAGTTACCCTTGTTTTACAAAAGCCAGTGATGAGAATAATAATCATAACCTCAGCCTAGAGGATTGATTAGTGCAGGATAGCACCACACACAAAGCTGTTTAGCACATTACTGCAGGCAGAAATGTTACTTCAGCCTTTGCAAGGAAATACTTGCTCAAACAATTCACAGGTAATGTCCTAGATATCAAAAGAAGATGTTGCAGTACTGACATTTATTCTTATGTATGACTATAAATATTTCATGATCAAGCAGATTAAAACCTGTCTTAAGTAATTATTCTGAGCTGTTTACTACTAAATTCCCTGCTGAGTCAAAGCTGCATTTTCCATATCGTTTTGGTACAGAATATAGTAAATATACTTAAATCAACAAAATGAGGACATATATAGCATGTGTTCAACTAAACTATTTAATTGGCGAGAAAAAGTAGTAGTTGTGTGGAATTAATATAATTAATTGTTGTTGCTAACTATGAAAATAGCTGCAAACAAATTTTCCAGTGATTCTTTCATGCTCAGAAAAATAAGCTGAGTTTGAAAACAAGAAAAAAACTCATTATTTGTGAAAGTCTTGTATAAGTTAACTCAAGGACCACCCCCTCCCCACCCTCCAATTCAAACACAGGTTTGTCCTCATCTCACCTCTGAATCATCTGTTCAATCTGCCCTTTCTCCATCATGCTGTGCTGAGCTCATTGCTTCAGTCATATGAGATGGGAAGCTGGGAGACAGAAATGTTTTTGCGCAATACCCCGGCCAGCTCCCATTCAGAAACAGTAAAATGAAAATGATACGAAAGGACGTCAGCCGCCTGATTATACATACAGGGACATATCCTTTCAATGAGCTAGGCTTACAAGTAAGGATCAAAGACTTGGTATTTGGAAGAAAAAAAGTATTTTTTTGCTCTAATGATGCAGGATCTTGATTGAACAAACAGCCTAATACTCAATATGTTCTTCATGTTGCGCTTGCTTTTGTGTAACAGGTGAACTGGAGTCTCTACACACACAGTATCCATTAGGGAGTGCTTTTGTGCACCTGCAGCATTTTCATGCTCATTTATAAAGAGCTGCTTTACCTTGTTGCAAACTCCCAAGAAGAACCAGTGGAACACAGTGGGAGGTAGGCAGTGCTAGGGATAAAGGCGTGAGAGTGTCTCCCAGCAGGATGTCTCCCAGGCCATTTAGCAGCTCTCCTGTAAGTAAAACAGACTAAAAATCCCTGCCACCATACCAGCTGTGGCTATCCCCTAAATCCAAACATTTCAGGGAGTATATAGTTTGCATTTGTCCTTCATAGCTCTTGACATGACAAAGATCTAGTTACTAGTTTCAGGTCGACTTGCACTTTGTGGCAGCTTTAACTTCTTTTCCAGGGAATGGGAGAGAATGATTCTTCCTCCCAGCTGGGGATTTAATGATTTTGACATTAACTTGGGTTCATTGCATTCCTTCAAGTATTTTGCGTTCTTTAGTTCTAGATAATTGTTCATCAGGGCAATTATAGAAAACAGCACAGCCTGGACCCCCAAAGTGGTGAAAACTCAATATTTTAAATTAAATCCACACCAACTGCGAGGCCTCGGCTACTTGAAAATTAAAATCACAGTTCCTTCTTTCATGTTGTTTTTATCAAATCAGAATTTAGGGACTGTAAGAATTTTTTATACTAGTATATTTGACTTTGAGGGTGGAATTGCCAACTGTTGAAGAAAATGCTTCCTAACCCAGAGCAATTTCTCTTTAAAGTAGGATTTAAAAAAAAATATTTTCATTTATAGATTCCTACTCATGCCAAATGTGAGCATTTCATGATGTTGAGGAAACTCCTAGAGCACAAAAGCAAATGAGAGAGATGGGCTTATGGAATCTGCTTGCCATTCCGGTGAAAAAAAACCCACAAATGATTGTGAATTTGATATCTGTTAAAACATGACAATATTTTTCTTTTTTCTCACAAAATTAAGCAATAGGTTCTACACCACAGAAGCAAACATAGAATAACAAGTGTTGAGAACCCATGCAGCATAAGTACTAGTTGCTGGTTCTCAAATGGAATATTATGGCTAGTGATGAACATTAGTGGAAAAATCAGAAGAATTATTACAATTTTTTTTCTTTTTATTATCACATTATAAGAAAAACAAATCCTATTGTAGAAGAAATTCCCTTCTGCACAAAGAATTTAATGTTAATAACAGTTCATGCAGCAGAAAGCTCTAAAATTCACTATGAAGAATAAATGACGGTACTAAGCTGCAATTGTTTATATTAATTTTTTTTAATGACTTCATGCTGACTCAAATACAGGTAATTTCAATGTACTATGACAGCAAAATGAAAACAATGATGATCCTTTATATACTCTATTTCACATGGTGTGATTCTTGTGGCTGTCCTGTCAGGTACAGGAGCTGGACTTTGATGATCCTTGTGGGTCCCCTTCTACTCAGGATATTCTATGATTCTCCATTTTCCAAAACATGGTATTAGAATCTCTATATTGTCAAAAAGTTATTAACCTGCAAAAAATTCTATTTTTTTCTTCATCACTGTAAATAAAAATAAAGTACCCATGTCAAATATGTCTGGTGTAGTGCAGGCTTTTTTTCTGACCTAAACAGTTGGCTGCAAGATATATATATATATATATATCTAAAATCACAGAAACACATTATTACTTCCACTCCACTAACCAAAACCTCTAAATGGATTGCCAGGGACATGGTTTCTACTCATAGTTTTGTTATTTGGAGAGCTGTTTGATGAGAATGGGTAGTGGTTTCTGATCTATAGTATTGCAAGCCAATAAGGAAAAAGACGAGCACCACCACCAAAAAACCCAGAAAAATATGGAGCTCAGAATTAAAGTAAAATTTAAAATAATTCCATACGTTATAGAAAATGCACATTTACATGCAAAGTACTTTTAGTTGTTTAATTTAAGAGTCGAATACAGGCATCACTTATGGAGTCTATGGATAAAAAATGAAAAGAAACTGAATTTTTGTTACATTTGTTCCAGAATGTTTGTTCCAAAGCATTCCAGGATGCTTTGATACAGTGATCAAAAGTAGGTGTGCATGAACATCTCAGTGCATCATTTAACCTTTGATTAATAAACAATACTTGCTTATTGCCTTTCTAGATGACACTCCTTCTTTGTTAAATCAGATTTATCCTCCTGTCCCACATGGGTTAGCTGGACCACTTTGTAGAACTTCAACGTTATTACTGAAAACAGAGTAAATAATGAGAAAAATGGAATGCTGCATGCCAGCCCCTTGACAAGAGTGAGGAATGCAGACTTGCAGGGCTTAACTGGCCCTGTTGCAGATTGTCCCTGTGAAGGGAGGAGCCTGGGGTCAGAGGACATGTCTGTAGGGCACAGCAGGGAAAGCAGCCAATATTGCTTTAATGAGAGAAGTGCTGTAACTTACTCTTCAATATTTGTCGGTAGCAATGCTGTAAACGTGGCCTTCCAGTTGCCATGGTTACAAGCAGACTTTCATACAGACTGGTAACAAAAAAGTGCCCTCCAGTTATTTGTTGCCTGTTTCACACGTTCCCCACTTTTCATAATGATTTATTCCAATTGCCTAGCACTTCTCATAGAAATATTCATCACCGTCTGGGGCTCAGTTTTTCATTCTTCTTCAGCTTCCACTAATAATTCAGGACATTGAAGAACTAGAACAAATAGTAATGTTTTAACTTCTTTTTTTTTTGAATACAGTAATTGCCTGGATGTTAATTTTGTATAAAGGTTAATTTTGTATAAAATTTAGGTTTTAAGACAGGATTTCAGCCATACATGACTATTTTTCCTTTTTCCCCTATACATAAATATGTTAAGTAATCATTAGCAAATTAATCTCCTCATCTAGCTTTTCAGAACTGTTTGTCAGCCTCTGTGCCTACTATAGAGCACACAGACAAGACTGAAAACTAAAGTGAGAGCTGACTTAACTATTTCCAGTTCACAAAATTAAAATACTTCAAAAACATAAACCAGGGGAAATAATTGAAACTTTGGTTTTTCCTAGAGCGGTTGTAATGATCTACCATAACTACTATAACTAGGGAAAGTACCACAAGGTCTGTATCATAATTTTAAGCATATAGGAAGGCTATAAGCTTTTTCACTACAACAGATAAGTGGATTTTGTTCCCTAACTTGGTCTCTGGACTGAACATTTACCCTGGACAGAAGAAATTCTGTGACTCTAGGATCCTTCTCTGTGGTGCTCTCATTGGTGTAGCTTGAGAAAGAAAAGCTACAGCCTGACAGTCAAGATTCAAATTTTTTGTGAGCATTTCATTGCACTAAGTGATTAAAGCTAGAGAAACCATTCAGGTAACATCAGGTCAACTGCAAACCATGACCACTTCATGAGCAAGCTGTGTGTCTTCCCATGAGTGCAAATGTCCCAGGAGAGAGTGACTGAGACATCTCTCTGTTCCTTCAAATGCAATGCAGATTTGTCAAAAAGGGGCTTCTGGCACTGAGAGAGCCAGGGAGAGCTATTTAAAGTCCTCAACGTGCATCTTCACTGACAACCCTTCAGTACCACTCAACATGCAATCTACTATCCGTAATTGTCTCTCGACTTCAGTAGTTGAACATCTGTCTGCTGGGGATAATAGCATTTTTGAAGTTAATCTGTATTTGCACAGGCTCTACAGAAGCTGTTTATCAAAGCTTATTAGATGCTTGAATTGCTGAGTCTGTCATATGGTTTTTATTTTTCTTTAATTATTAACAATATAGCAAGTAATTTCCTTCGCAGAAAGAAGTCTCCTCTGTATTATTACAATTTTATAATAGATGCAATAGCAAGTCTTGGTAATTTGGCAGTGTCCTTCTACATGTTTTAAACACTGCCTTCACAACAGGTTTTTGTTTTCATGAAACACAGTCTTTCCCACTCCACTCTTTCTCGACACTCTTTCCAGTGCAGATAATACTTGATGTGGAAAAGCGCAGTATATTGAAGTTATCACACTCATCCCCTGTGCAGAGTTCAAGGTGAATCAGCAGATCACTTTTTGGGGGGAAACATGAGGAGCTCCATCCAATGCAGCACCTGTTGCATATGCCAGTGCCTGTGGGTAAACACTGGCACAAGGCCAGAATGGGAAGGGGACTTTGATCCAGTCCTTCAAGGACTAAATGACCACTACAGGGGATAAACATGAAGCCAGGTCCTTCCAGTCCTGGAAGAAAATCAGGTCCTTCCAGTCACACATGAAAGCAAATCATCAAAGGGAAAGCTTTCAGTTTGGGCTTGCTCTGTATAAATTCACACCAGTAATTAGTCACTGGTGCACTTTGCACAGGTCTGGGTTGTCACGCAGTGTTTTGAATTATTTTCTCATTTTCTTACCATCCTATTTTCCTCTCAACATAGTCTTAACTTCCATGCCAAATAAAGTTCCTTAAAGTCATCCCTTCTGTAAGGGTTTGTGACTATTCTGGCAAGTTTTATGTCATGATTTGAATTGAAAAGAAAATTATGATTATTATTGTTATTTTGTTATTATTATTATTACCCCTGAAAAGAGAATTGGCTTTAATATTGCCAAGGATGTCTGGGAATGTAAATTTCAGGAAGCTGACAGGACTCCTATGAAATCTCAGCTAGATTTTAAAGATACTATTTTTGTAGGGAGCAAAGTCAGTATTGCTGCCTGTCCCATCCAAGGAACAAGTTTCCCTACTGGAACAGATGACAGCAGGCAGGCAAATGACAGTCGTGTGATGCCCTGCATTGCAAAAATCAAATCTCCTGTTTGCCACATAGATTTTGAGGTAGCTCCGGAAAACTGGCCTTTATTTTTCAGGATTTTTGTTCTTCATTTTGAACATCTATGGCTTCAAATACTGATCTTGATCTATTTTTCAACCAGTATTTAGCACCTTCTGAAAAGAGGGTTGGTTAGCTGATTTTTAAAATATTGACTGAAGAAACCTTCGACCAAGTCAAACAGACAGTGTACTATTAACGCATAAAGATGTTTATTCTCAGTCTTTCAGACTGTGTCCTGAAGTAGAAAGAACATGAAAATAGCTAATCCATAGTTACTTTTCCAAGAGCTGTGTGATTTAAGAGGTCTTTTCACTTTTGTCCAAGCATTGACAAAATGGCAGTGTCTACTCAATCCTGTCTTACCAGAGGGGAGGAGTTATCAGGACGTTCTTTGAATACAGGTAGAATACCAAATTATCAGAAGAAAAATTGAGTTGTGAAGTTGTTATCACAGTTCTCCAGTAGATACTGGTAAACTAAAGGCTGCTCTCCCTTAATGAAGGATGTGCAGGGTACCTTTCATTTACTACAAGTGTGTGAAATTATCACAGGATACACATGAGCTTATCAGGAAGTATCTTATATGATTGCAAGTTCATGTTTGATTCAACTTCTTGATTGTGGTAGCTGGACGCATATGAAAATTTAATATTGCTTTCCCAAGGAAAACGATTGTCAAGGTTATGCTGTCCCTGTATTTCATGTGAGTTAATGCTTTTATCTTCTGATAGCTAAATGATTAACTCCTGTCATTGGTATGCCGCTTGTATGTGCTGGCTGACCTTTAAAATAACAACGAGAGTTTTAAACCCACTCCTTATTAATACAACTCACACTTCAACTAGAAATGAGCTGAAGCAATTTATACTTATGGCAGAAGGTGACATACATGTTCCTGCTACAGAATTTCCAAAATATTTCAGAGACATCTGTGAGGCTTTTTTGTATCATTTCCCTGCATATTTTTCCTGTCTTGGCACTAATCAACACACCTTTCAGTGTGCAAGAAGCTGCAGAAAGCAAAGATAGATGGAAACAGAAAAAAAAAAAAAAAGAACAATATTTAGTAACTCCAAAAATGGAGAAATTGCAGCTGTAGCTGGGAAGAGGACATCAGATTTTACAAGAATTTGAAGTTTTTCTTTGTTTGGTAAGTTAGGTGGTTGCATATCTGAAGAGCTGGGAAAAAAATCTAAAATGAAGAAAGGCTGAAAGACAACGTCGGGAATTGCAAAGAGAAGAAAATAATATATGTCAAGTTTTGGACAACTTGGACACTTACCTTAACGACTTTCATTTTCAGTCACTCTTAAATCTTAAGTAAAAATAAGGGAATGTTAGTACAATGGTTTTCTATTCATCATGCATAATAAACAGAATCATTTAAGATTCAGATATCTCAGGTTTGCAAATTAGTTCTCATGGTGAGTCAGAAGGCAGTGACCAAAGTGAAATTATCATGTGAACCGATGTAAGAATGTGGTAAATCCTTCACGGTGCTCATAAATCACAGGGATTATTGCTGTGCCTATTTCCCTGAACTTTTGTTCTTTCAAGTAATTTGATTCATCTCAGTCACCCTGCGGCTATTTCACCATTAAAAAGTACCTGAAAATTCAGGGATTTTTAAAATTCTGTGTCTGTGCATGGGAGCTACACACATACACATAATATGTGTACGTGGAGATTCCTTATAGCAATCCCCATCACTCAGTCACTTGGTATTTCCACGTTTAGACAACCGCAGGCCAAAGAAAAGACAACTCCATGATCAAAAAGTGGAAATCCTTGCTCAATTCAAGCAAGGAACAACACAACCAATGTCAACAAGTCATTTCACATAGAGAAAAGAGTGTTTGTGTCCCCCCCATACATCACTAGTCACTACTGATCAAGTCTAATCTCATTCCAGCTTCTTTCCCTGTGATTGGGAATCTGTGAGCATTATATCTCTGTCTCCAGTCAAACAGAACATCGCAGGGGTAGGGCTGCAGAGTGACATGTAAGGGTTTAAAAGAGGGGAAAATGAATTCATCCTGGGGTCAATTTGCCAAATCTGAAAGTATGCAATCTAAAAAGTGTATTTTATGGAAAAGTAGCTATTTGAGACCAAGCTTTCCAATGCAGATGAATATTTTGAATTTATAAAAAAGAAACAGAACTCAAAACGTGGCAACTCAAAATTAAGCATATTTACTGTTCTTTGAATTTGGATTTCAGTATCTTGTAAAGATTTGTCTTCTTATAAGTGACTAGGGAGGAAAATTTTTCTTCAAATACCACTGCTTCCACTGCTATTAATAATGAGGATTTTTTTATGTAGATATTGATTATGTAAATCTTTTTTACAAATATTTCCATGCAAGAAAAAATGTATTGAGCTTTCTCTTTGGTTTGAATTCTGATCGCAAAATGTAACTAGGTACAACTTTCCTTTTCTTTCTCCTCGATTTTTCCCTTCTGACCTCATATGAGAACAAGATAGAGAAAAGATATTAAGATCTGGTAAAGAAATACAGACTGGTAAACCACCAGCCATCCAACCTGGAAAATGAAGTCATCCAAAATTGAAGGTTATTTACTTGAGACCTCTGTTTAAAAAGAAGAAAATGTACAAGTTTCCCCTTCTTCCACTGCCCACACTAGAAAAACCTTGATTTATATAACAAATATTTTTCCTGGCTTTCTTAACCCTTCTTTCCTTTGCAGATTATAAAACTTCACAAATTTTTCACAAATTTATCACAAAATTTTTCATTAAAACAAGTAATCACAGTAGGATGCCATGTGTTGTTTGATATTCATCCATGATCAGTGGAACCAGCATGTGCCTTTTCAATGATTTCAATGAGCCCTCCATCAAAGCCCCATGTCTGAATTGCAACTGCTTTCATTTATACACTTTGTGATAAAAATTAAGCTATACTTACATCTTAATAATGGTATGAATGATACAGATTACAAAATCCTGCAGAGGCAGTCTGTCAGTTTTAGAGATCCTTTGATGGCTACATTAGTTACACCTTTGCTTCTGATCTGACAGCGTGCTTAAACAGTCATGGCTTATCCACATTCATTGCAAGTAACCCAAGGTAAGACCTTAAGTCTTTGGAAAAATCCATATGGGAACAGCACTCCCCAAAGCTAAAACAAATAAATGAAACACTTTTTAAAATAGTGTTGAGATACACTTGAGAATTGAATTTGTTAGTTCTCAAAAAATCAATTCCAAAGTCTTTATGAAAAATACATCTGTTTTAATTAGTTATGTAACTTCATTATATCTCTGTGTATCAGAACAACATGAAAGGAATGGGAGCAAGGAGTGCACAGAATAATAAGAGGTGCTGGGACTGCAATGCACTTTTGAATAATTTGGCAAGTCTCTTTGCTTGGTAATGACAAACACAGGAACAGACATTACCCAGCCAGCTGCAGCAATATGGCAAGTTACTTTATGAAGGCAAGTTTCGTATGAGAAAAATCAGAGCAAAACCCCAGAGTATTATTTTAACCCACTAATCCAGGAACAAGGAAATGCTTTAAACAAGTTCATTTTTTTGCATTTTTTCAAATAATCACTGCTTTCAGGAAGAAATTTCAAAATCCTTGCACTTAACTGGAAAAAATACACCCATCATGTCCTCCTTTCTTATATCCTCCACTATTTTAGTGTTTCTTCTCTTCCTCTTTTGTTTTGTTTTGGTTTTTGTTAATTTGTTTGGGTGTTTTGTTTGTTTGATTGGTTGGAGTTTGTTTGGGTTTGCTTTTTGCTTTTTCTCTGGAAAGAAAGGAACAATCTAGACCTGATACTGCAGATGAAAGACAAACACATGGGCATGGGGGGATCCATTTTCACTGCTTTTTTTCACAGTAAGACTCTTGTGCCCAAATATTTCATATTGATGGGAGGTGTACCGGGGTACAGACGACTTTACAGCAGGGGTGAAGCAGCTGCTGGCAGCATTGAAAAGAGGAATGGGCAGTCTAGGAGGAGTAAGCTGAAGGAGGAAGCACGGTGGTCATGTTTAATCCTTCAGTTTACTCCTGAAGGAGTAAGCATGGTGGTCCTTACTGAAGGAGTAAACCTGGTGGTCACAGAAGCAGAGGGAATAGCACCAATCCCCATCACCTCTAAATATCACTAATTCAAACTGTGAGTGCCACAGGGAATTGCTGCCTGCCTATATCCTTACTGCCTACCAGATGGGTAATGAGCACACTGCTCATAAGCCCTACCTACTGAGCTCTGCTCAGTCTTTGGAAAAACCAATATACAGAGTCTCATCCTTTCTGTGCAGACTTTTGAGTTATATGGTTTAAATAAAAACCAATGCTCATGACCCTGAAAATAGCCAGACTTCACACACTAGGGAACTTCTGTATAACTAACTGATTTTCTATTCAGCATCCCAACCAAAATGTGAAGGATATAATTTAGAGAAATCTGCTGTGTTGTTTTTTTTTTTTTATTTTTAATGCCAGTGATGTTTTGCGCTTTTAAAAATTTTTTATTAATAACCGTAAAGAAATTAGTGAATTCCAAATTGGAAAAAAAAATCTGTGAAAATTCACAGCATTGTATGGTGTACATTTTGAAATGAAACACTCATAGAAAGTATTTCCTTAATTTCTCCTTCTGAACCACAGCTTCCTGCCAGCTTTGGCCAGCCTCACTAAATTGCAAAATTATCCTAGTTCTGCCCTATTTTTTTCTCTTGTAAACCTGCAATTCATTAAAATGTTTGGCTCAGCTGCAACTCTAGTTTAATTTCACAGAACCAGGAGAAGAAAAATAAATGTGCATAGGTTGTAGTTTAATCAGTTTTAGAAAAGGACATTTCCATGTAAGGTTCTTGTTCTCACTGTTGGAAGCTGGAAGAAGGGTTACACAGAAGTAATAATGAGTCAATAGGGAAGAGATATGACTGTCTGTACCTGGGATTTTATATGCAGAGAAAAAGCTGAAAGGAAGAGCTCTTTTTTCAGATAATTGTTACACAGAGTTTTTAAAATATATGTAAAGGAAATTTTGAGGCAAACGTTACTGTTTGTAACTGCAAGTATTGTTTAAGAAGAATATAACGTGTCAGCACTCTCATCCAGTAAAAGCATGGTATTGAAATCAGCTCCACAAAACAATAACATGGAATAGATTGTAATAGATTGCAGGGCCCTCAGCTTAGTCTAAATAAGGCAATGGAATTTAGGCAATATTTTTCATTCAAGTCAGACAATTGTCATGTCTATTGAATGCAGAAATTACTTAAAATTCTTCCTAGAAATCTGAAGGGGTTCTTGCACTCAGAAATTTCAGATGACAGTACCATTTTTCTTAAATCTCCCAGGCACTTTGTAATAGCTTACTTTCACTCTGAAAAGAAAAATAGCTTTCTGGCTAGAGTTACTCTTCACATTGCTGATAAATTGCAAACTGATTTGACAATTACTCTGAATTAAAGATAGACATGTCAAACAGATCACTTAGAAGCTGATCAAAAGCAAGTTAAAGTGTCAGGATGTAAAATAGAATTAATTAAAACTAGGAAATGGCTGTAGATTTTTTTCCTATGAATAATTGTGACTGACTAAACAAAGACTCACAAGAATAAAAAAAGCCTCAGTGCATCAAATAGTTTATATCTCCATTTTTAAAAAACAATACTCTACTATTTAGAAGGCTAAGAATACTTTTCAAACAAATTATTTTCTGCACCAGTTCCTCATTGTGCATCTCTCTTCATGAATCCTCGCTTACCTTGAAAATTCTCTGAAGTCCTCCAACTGGCAATCTGTCAAACTCAGGAGCTAACCCACCATCCTTGCAGGATCTAGGAAAGCTAACAGTTATCCTCCTGACTTAACAGCTTTGTTCAGGCTCTGGCACTTGCTTTTTGATTTGTTTAAGGAGTTCTATTGTCCTGGGATGGGGTTTGAAAGTTGCCACATTGGTACAGTATTTTCATTAAAACTCTTGGAAGCTGAGTATCAACAGGGTACAGAAACTTAATTATGCTTTCTAAGCCGAAGCTGGTCCCCATGGAGACCCTTTTGCTGCAACAGCTTTAGCAACACATATTAGCTGGATAAATAGAGCTAATGGAGCAGTCAGTCTTCTGCTTTGTGAAGGATCTGTATTCAGATACAGTAGTTGTTTTAAATAGTGGCATATATTAATGTATAGTTGCACACACACACATTTTTGTATATGTTAATCATATTAATATAATATGATTAAATATTCAGACATTTCTTTGCACTGTTTGTGGGCTCAGGTGTAAGGATTCAGTTTTGAGAATTAACTTGATCTAAGCCATATTCATAATCATTTTGTTTATAATTTAGAAGATTCCACATTATGTTAGAAAAGGATTAAAAATTGGAATGAAACACAGAGCTATCACAATTGAGACATTAAGGTTAACCTCTGTTGATATCTGTTTTCATGTTGTTGGTTACTGAAGGAAAAGGTTGACCCTTACTTCATGACCAGTGCTATACTGTAATTAATCCCAAAGACAGTTTTTGTAGGCTTTGTTCTAACAAAAGCTCCCCAGAACTTTTTCTATTAAGGATAAGCATTTCAGCCACAGCAAATGCAAAAGGTTTTCTCAGGATGGCATTCTGGCATGAGAGCCACACCTTTCCCATCAAGCACAAGGAGATGGTAAAAGAGAAGTGTAGCTAGGTAAATATAGTTCAGTTGATCCTTCAGAACATATGATGGAGAAGTAGCCAAAATGTGCAGCATACAGCCTTTGTGCTACTCACAATGCCTCTTTCATTGTTCAATTTATAGCAATGCAATATAGAATAAAAATAGGGTTTACCATTTTTTTGAAGAGAAGGGATGTTTCCAATCCATGAACCAACGTAACATGCTACCATTTGACAGGAAGTACTAAAAAAATTATTACAAACCTTTGTTTGGATAAAACTTACATTTAACTTAAAATTTATGGACAATCTTTCATTTATTTCTGCAAACAGCCATTGAACTGTGTTTCTGTGTGCAGTATTTTGAAAAATAAAATCAGCATTTACTTGTACAAGCATTGTTGCCTTTTTGTCTCGTTCTCCTGATGACCCTTTTAGGACAGAGTCAGGGAGCATAAATGACATGATTTAGGTGACAAAGTCCCCTAATTAAGATTGAACCGGCTCATTCCACCAGCTGCATCAGAGACCTATTGATCAGTCCAAAGCATGAAATAAGTTCTCAGAGGATCCACTTGATAATTTCTAGTATGAATGAATATGACATATCACCACCAAAACTGGAGAAGAATAGCAATACGTTGAAACTTGGTGTCTTCATATACCTACACTGCAGAAAAAGAAAAGCTGCTTATGCTCCAGAAGTTACCTTCATGAAATCAGTCATTTTTTCTCCCATCACACTATTTTGGTGAGTTTAATGCATTTCACCGCGGCAGACTACTGCTTTGCTAGTCAGTTCATCATACTTCTAATAGTGTTGTATTTGATTTATAATATTTGTCTAGCATAAGTAAATCTGGCAGAAGGCAATTAAAATAAAGTTCTCTGAGTTTACAAGGTTCTCAAGCCTAGAGAAAGCTTAATTAAAGTCAATCATGGAAAAAAGCACTTAGCCCTGCAGCTCTACGCATTTGTCAGACATCTGAATCATGGGAAAGGTTAATTAGAGTCAAATGAGGAAAAAGTAAACACTAAAAGTGCTTTCTGGGGTTCATTAAGTTTAAATAAATCAAAATATTAAATAGTCAACTTTGTAACAATGATCTACACACATCTCTCTCTGCTTTTCTACAATCACACATTTTCCAAACTTACTGAATTAGCATACTTGGAAAGCCCGACTCTTAATTACACCAGGCCTCCATGGCTGCATTTTGACAGTGAAAAGGAAGTAGATGAAACCTTTATGCCCTGTTGCATTGAGAGTAAAGCAACTTGTGTATACTTATTAATTTCAAAGGCAGAATATTGATGACAGGTTTTTTATTATTTCTTAGTCCTCCTTCTCTGTATCTCTTTACTCTGTAGGATGAAGCAGAGGGAGTAAACTTTAAGAATCCTACATAACTCTCTAAAGTAAACCTTCGAAGTGAGGAGAAGTTGAGACCTTGGATCAACAATAATCCCAACAATTACTTCCTATTGATTCAGCCAAATAAATGAGAAATAAGTGGAGCTTCCTGAATGAAGAACATGCGTGTACTCGGTTCTTGAGGAGGAAAGGAGTTTATAAAATTGAGAGCACAAGTCAAAAAAAAAAAAAAACAACTTATTTGGAAGACATTTGTTAGAGAAATATACCCACTGTATGTCTTAAAGGAGACAGAAAAGGAGTGTCCAAAATTTTGGGTTTCTAAACCATGTATCTTTTCAAGGATTTTAAGTCCCTGTTGTCCACTGGAAATTAGTATCTCATCATAGTATTTCTTAACATGTCAGCTCTTTGTCTCCCTTGCACAAACTAGATTTTTATTGAAGTAAAATAGTTCAAAATTATTCTACTTTTCAGTTAGCATGGCTGACAGCTCCAGATGCAGTGACAGGCAACAAAAGTACATATGTAGCACTTGAAGCACTCCTTGAACCTTGACCACACTATTTTTGCTGATGAAGAATTTACCATAGCTTCAATTAAACAGTTGAAATGCTCAAATACCATCATTCTTAGCAAACAACCAGTTCAAATTTTCCTTCATTAATAACTGTATGATCCACATTTCACCCTCATGCAGTAGACTGACACTAGCTGATAAAATATTCCGTATGCCAGCATGAACAAATACAGTCTTCCATTAATTCATAGCTGGTTGCTACGTCCAGATATGGTAATCACAGCTAGAAAGGTGAAGAGAACATGAAATAGAAGAGCCAAAAATGTGATCAGAGAACTTGAAAATCAGCCTTATTGGGATCGTGATGTTGTTGAAGTAATTGGTTATACTCTGTGCCTTAAACAAGTTGAATTACTTCATCAATCTGGTTGTGATACAGGATGCAAATGTTGGACAAGAGGCGTTTAGCAATACTGTCATTATTGTTATTGCACAGATCAGTGTCCAGCAGTAGAAAAAAAAAATCAATTCTATGATAAAGTGGAAAGGCTTATAAAAAAACAGATTTGGGCTTCACAGGCTATATTTTTAAAAATGCACTTCTTATGCAACCTCACAGAAACATTTTTGCCTGTCTGCATACTGCATAGTTGCTCTTTTTAATTGTCAATAAATCCAACTTTCATCCTCTTCTTTATGAACCATGAAATCTCATCTCATTTCTGTCTCTTCATTTCTTTTTTGTGATCTGACTTCAAGATCCTTTCTATTATCTCTATACTCTTCTCATAATGCTTAAGTTTTAATGTAATTATGTTAATCAGAGCTTACAGTTCTCAATTAACTACTTACAGAAGGTCAGAAAAAAACTTCCTGCTGGTTTTGTTTATTTGTTTTGTCATCTTTCTCTGAAGTATCAGCAGCTGGCAACATAAAAGCAGCACATTTAGTCCACTACTCTGAAGAAAACTTGTGTCATTGGTGTATCTGCTGGCATACTCAAGTCTAACCAGTTGGAGAGCACCTTATCTCCTTGTCATGGTGATGGAGCATAAGGTTAATTTATTAAATTTCTTGGCTTTCTGGTCCACTAGAAGATATATCTCATCCATTGGCATCATCTTGGTTTAATTTATCTAATCATTTCATAGGATCATATAATCATAAAATCATAGGATGGTTTGGGTTGGAAGGGACTCGAAGATCATATATTTCCAGCTCCCCTGCCAGGGACACAGATGCCACTCACTAGATCAGGTTTTCTCAGAGGCCCGTCCAACCTGGCCTTGAACACTTACGGGGATGGGGCATCCTGCCCACTTCTCTGGGCAAGCTGTTCCAGTGCCTCATTACCCCTGAGTAAAGAATTTCTTCCTAACATCCAAGCTAAGCCTGTCTTCCTTTAGAATAAAACCATTCCCCCTTGCCCTGTCACTATCTGCCCATATAAAAAATACTTCTCCCTGCTTTTCATAAGCCCCCTTAAGGTTTTGAAACGTGATCTTCCCCAGAACCTTCTCTTTTCCAGGCTGAACAACTCCAACTCTCTCAGCCTGTCTTTGAAGGAGAGATGCTCCAGCCCTGTGATCATTTTTGTGGCCCTCATCTGGACTCACTCCAACAGATCCATGTTGTTATTGTGCTGAGGACCCCAGAGCAGGATGCAGCACTCCAGGTGGGAGTGAACTCACCAGAGCAAAGCAGAGGGGCGGAATCACGTCTCTCAACCTGCTGGCCACGCAGCTTCTGATGCAGCCCAGGACGTGATTGGTTTTCTGAGCTGCAAACATTCACTGTGGACTCATGTCCGGGTTTTTATCCTCAAGAATCCCTAAAGCCCTTCTCCACAGGACTGCTCTCAGTGAGCTCTTCTCTCAGTCTGAACTCATGTCCAGGATTGTCCCAACCAAGGTACAACACCTTGCACTTGGATGTGTTGAACTTCATGGGATTCTCCCAGGCCCCATCTCTAAGTCTGTCCAGGTCCCTCTGGATGGCATCCCCTCCTTCAGACATGTTAACTGCACCACTCACCTTTCTCCCCATTGCAGCCACATTGCTCAGAAACTGGACTTATCTATTCACTGTCTCGAACACACTTTTGAAGACTGAATTATCTGGCTTAGCTAGAAAAAGGCTTTGGGTTTCATTTAAGGAAATTGGGCAACTTGAATATCTTCTGATTTATAGATCAAATAATCTGAGTTAATTGCACCTGGTGGGCCTAAGTTTAGTATATACCTCCAGCTTTCTTCCTTGTGTATGAAAATTGAACACCTCGCACCATTTCTATAAAGCATGGTTTTCAGCCTTTTGTTTATTCTTACAGCTTTTATCCACATCTTCTGCAACTTTTTAACAACTCTGTTGAATCACTGACACCAAATTTGGCACAGTATCTTTATAATGTTTTCACTTCTTTCTGTATCTGCAAGTTAATGTCTTTGCTGGTAGTTTACAGTCTAAGTGCTACTGAGATAAATAAAATCCATTAAGAATTTCTAACTGGCAGATGCCAGGGAAGGGAAGGTTTATACAACCTTCATCAGGGAGAAAATCACAGTTCATTATCTACTAGAAGTCAGTACATGAAAATGCCCAGCACAGAGAGATAATAAACTTGAAGAGAAAAAAATAGGAAGAAATTGAGAGTATAGACCTCCCTGACAGGAGCACTCTTATCAACAAGAAACTAGAGACAATGAGTGTGTTTAATACAGAGGGGAAAATTTGCTGTTTGCATTTTAATAAAAGCAGTAGGTAAAGTCTGGTAAATAACGTGTATAATGAAAGACCTCATAAAAAGGGACTAGAACCGAGTGATTTTTGGGAAGTGTCAATGCATGGAATCAAAGTGGAACGCCAAATCTGAAATGCAGCAATTTGAGAGTTGTGTATATGTGATAACCGACAGATGATAATGTGCTGGTAAGACTTGCCACGGTTACAAAGTGGTTCAAGCAGTCCAAAGGAAATGATCTTTTTGTGTATAATGACAGGTTTTAGTCTGCAATCAAACTTGACAGAAAATTAATATTGTTGCAATTCTGGGCAGTCATGAAGATAAACTGAATGAAGGAAAGAGAATGGTATAACATGGTAATTCAATTGGTTGATAGCTAATTTCTTCTTTTCCCAATGGTCTAAAAAATGTGATAAGTCAATTCCTTTTGGGCAGCCTGATTCCTGCAGCATCTCTGAAATTCTGCAACCAAATTACTTCCAGTCTTTCTGAATAAATGTACTTCTGTGTTTTGGGACATTTTCATTCCTGTGAGCAACACTTCCAGAAAATGCTGGTATCAGAAAGAATACAACACAACTTTATGGTGCTTTGGTTCTCCAGCAGTGGGTGTTTACAGAGACCTAACTGCAGGGGCTAATTTAACTTTCTGTAAAAAGCCTGCACAACAATATAATCGTATCTTTGCAGAATAATATAAAGCCAGCTGTACCTGCCAGCATACAGGAGAGCATGACACTGTCCAGAAGACACAGGGACTCTAGTATTTCCCAAGCTGAAGCCATACCTGTAACATTCACTTGTTTGTATAGCTTTGGGAAGACAAGCTACTCTTTCTGTCTTTCAACTGCATTCACCTGAAGCAATTCACACCAAGAAAAAATTACGCAATCCAGCACTACTCCAGTGTATTATGGTAAGTGAGAAAGTTGAAGATAATTGTTTTTATTTGCTATTCCTCTGTCCCTGCTTGGTCCTCACTGCAGTCACAAAGTAGGACTGTAGCATGTTGGGAGAAGGGAATACTTGGGCTGCTGCTACAGATAATAATGAGGAGGGACAGATGGAACAAATTACATTGAGTTTGCATATCTGTGTAATGTCAGATACTGAAATCAACAGGGAGCTTGTTCCATGGTTGTAAACATGGTTCTTTGAACCTTCTTTGGCAGTACTTGTTCCTGAGAGTGAAGCATGACCATGCCCTGCAGCATTTCAGGTCTTGATCTCATTCCACTGCTAAATAAACTCACCAGAACTACCTTTGTGTGCCTGTGCTCCAGCCCAGCATTGTGTTTGTGGAGTGTCTCCACGCATCCATTGGCATATGGAATCAAAGTGCTTGTCCGGAACTACAGAGAAACAGAATTTAAACAGGAAGGTCTTGCTGACCTAATGATTCAACTCACTCTAAGGCAAACCCTACAACAGTGAACGTGGGAAAAAAAACTTTTCGGACTAACTACATTTAGCAGGTGCAGTCCTTCTTCATGAAGTGTGTCATCTGAATAGTGCCCCATAGCAATGGGAAAAGACCATCAGAAAGGACTTATTTTATTCTACAAACCTATTTGCAATTAAAACATTGGGCCAAAGGCAACACACCTTCTTTATTCTTTTCTTTCTTCCACCATAAAGTAGTATTCTGTCAGGCAAAAAAGTATCTTTTTCCCTCTGTTTTTCCTTTCCAGTGATTATTAAAGCCAAAGAAATAGGCTTTCCACTTGAATTCAGAACTTTAATAAATGTGATGAAATATTTTAAAATATTTGGCTATCAAATAACAATTCAATGATCTTCATATCTGAATTCTTTCTAACCACTGCAAAATATGCTACCCTAGTAGCTTTCAAGGATTAAATATGAGAAGGCAACTGTTTGTATATATATGGATATAAATGTATCATTAATTGCATAAACTCTTAGCTGAAAAATTAATAATATCTACTCTCTAAAGCTCATTATATATAAACAAAGGTAACAAGTAACTGGTTTTTATAGCAGATTAGGGATTCTGGTGTAATATAAATCATAAAAGCAAAGACTTAAAAGTCTGTTTCCAATATTAACTCAGTGTACAATTAGAAAAATACATCAGGATCAGAAAATTCAGTGATCTGCTTTCTTGGATGTGTTACTTTGTTTTAGATGCCTAGGCATATATTTCCTAGAGGAAAGAAAATGCATGTTTGTAATAGGTAAATATTGAAAGATATTGTAGTGTTGCACCAGTTCTTGAAAGGAAAATTACTAAGAATTTTGCGTGTAATCCATTAATTGCATCAAATTTTAACAGTATCAACCAAGACAGCTGAACTGGGCTGGTATGCACCAGCTTAAATTCAAATTATTTTGTAGCCTTCCATTCTTTCATACGCAATTGCTGCATTTGCTGCAGGAATACCTTAATGCCCAGGAAAATTTCAAGAGTTTTTGTTTTTAAAAGTGCTACAAACAGTCAGGAATTTCAATGATGCAAAAAATTCCGTGGCCTGTTTTCATGGGAATCAAAAATCATGTCCAGATTTTGAAAGGATACCCAGAACAAAAAGATTGAGCTACTATCTACTGAGTGCACAGGATTTCATGAAAATTCACCATATATTTCAGCAGCCTCATGGATGTCATTGGCACTGGAAAATTACATCTGAGAATGTACATTCCTTTCAACATGTCTATGCAGTGTTCTAAACACTAATTTATTGAAGGCAACATATCCCAAATTAAACAACACCAGCTTCAAATTGACTTGCCTATCTAAAGTCAAATACTATACTTAGACAAATACTTAACAAGAGCCTCTGGTTTATGAAAATTCCAATCTGCCTTCATGTATCAGCCCTAAGAGTATCCTTGCCTTTGCTGTTGTCTGGATTCCTTAGGGTGGTGCCATCCCCAGACACCCCATCCTCCTCTTTCATGCAGAATGATTCTGCTGAGGCTGATGCCAGAAAGTACTTCGATGTGATACTATAAATAGTAGCCACACATAAAAAAAAAAAAACCTGCTATTAAAAATAATTTGTGCCTAAACTTTAAATTAAGAAGTCATAGGTTTTTAAGAGGCCATACACCAGGCTGAAGGAGAACCAAGCTCTCCATTGTCTCCTAGCTGGACTCTCTCTTCATTTGCCACAATACCTAGTCTCTGAACCACACAGTAGAAAGGATTTGCATGTCACTTCTCCAGGTGTTTCAATCTGCAAGTTTTCTAAACACTGAAAAGAAAACAGAGCTGCCTTACAAGGGCAAAGTGAAGAATAAAATTATGTTGTGCAGACTGTTGGATTCTTGTTGAAACCCTGCAGTCCTGGGCCCAGTCCCAGATACAAGTCTCAGGAAAAGCTTTGTTGGAAGGAAGCCTCTAGAACAGCTGCTGTCCCTGACAGATGTGCCAACACAGCAACCAGAGAGTCAGTTTCCATAGTGATTGCAAACTTTACTCATGTTCTTCCTTCGTCCCTGCCAATAAGCAGGCACTGGCTTGCTCCATATCAATGCTACATGCATTTAAGTCTTTCACAAGCTGCGGTCTATGGATATAAGCACAGGAGCTGAACTGACACCTGTGGCACACCTCATCTGTGTCTAGTCTCCTCAGGGAAGAAAAAAAATTTTGTCTTATCTCTTTCTCAATATACTGTTATTTTAAGAATCGTACTATTATTGGCTTTTTTATTATTTCAGACTTCTAAGGATACCCAGCACTTTCAGAAGTTGCAAATAAGGTGAAATTCGTGTTAAGTGGCACGAACAGCAGCAATAGAAAAATGTGTTGAAAATTGAAACACCATTGTGCATTTAGATAATTAAATTGCAGTTGATCCAAACCTGTTACTACAATATTTTGCAAGCTACTGCAAGACCTTACAGTACTCATTGCCCGTGTGTGGTTCATCCAGTGCACATTTATTTTTCTGTAATGCTCACTAAATGTTATCAGATGTGTCTTGATCATTAGACCTGCTCTCTCTTTCCTCTTTATCCTTAATCTCCCTTCCCCTTTTTTCTCTTCCTCTTTAATTTATACACACATGCTTATGTGTGTGCTATTTCAAAGAACTGTACCAAATTATTAAAGTCAGGGTCATGCATATCAACGGGATTCTTTGGAGTTGAAAGAATGATCCACAGTGAATACTCTTATCACCCTAATGCATAGCATAGGTGTTAGAGTGCAGAAATATAAAATGTGACAAGTGATGTTAGGAGATGGCAAAATGCAGACATGTTATAAATAACAATGGAGATTGTTTGCAAAATGTTCCTAATCTGAAACTGAAAATACCTGTGGTGTTGCCTAATTCTATTTGAATTTATAAGAAATATGGATGGTTTCCTAGTGCTTGAGTATCTGAGGACAATTTGTAGATTTAATAATCAGCTTTGTTTTGAAGAAAATCACAATATCTTTTATTTTGGTCCTGTTGATCTGTGTTTGATAATTGTATCAAGACTCATTAGGTTTCTGTTCCGTTTCAATTTCAGAGAAAGACTTTTGAATTCCAGGAAGATAGATTAAGATTTAAGCAGGAGATAGATTATCTGATTCTGGTGTTTGAGGTGTTTGAACATCTGAACTTCTGATGTTCCCAGGTTACGTGCAAGTAAGGTGACATGCAGAAAACTACTGCACATCAGCAATGTACCAAAAGCTTCTCCGTTGGTGTTTGAAAGGAAAGTAGCTACTCACAGTGCCAACATCCCCTCCAGACCCCACCCTCCATGGCAAACACAAGAAGTCCTCTCCTAGTTACTTCTTGATCACTTCTGAAGGATGGTGGTAGGAACATTGTGCCCTCAAACTGGCCCGCTTCCTGGCGTTACCAGGAATGTACCATCTATGTACCAAAATATCCTCAGGACACCCCACAGAAAGCCATCTGGGTATTCCAGTGGGGCAATTTGATGACCCTGGAGAGGTTCTGCATGTTGTCCTTGAGAGGTCACTTTCCAGTTCCCTACCTGGGCAGGTGGTGAATTTGATTTTGACAGCTACAAAACTGCACTGAGGAAGAAGACACTGAAAGAGACTGGACGTCAACAAAGACAGAAAGAAGCTGAGAAGGGCATTCACAGCCATGAACCACAGAAACCTCACTTCCTTTAATCCTTCTTCCAATGTCTAGTTGAGGTACAGGTATTTGCACTTGCAAACTGGAAGGTTTTGCTACAAGTTGGGAAGTCACCCATTGGAAGTAAAAGTGGAAGAAAAAAAAGACCTGAACAGATTTGTGGATGATAGCATAACTCCGAACCCTGCTCTGGGGCTCTGAAAAAAAACCCTGAAAATTGCAATCTGAAAGTGGGAAGTAAAGTGTTTTCCAGAGTAAAACAGAAAAATAATGTTTTAGTGTAAATTTTTTGTAAAGCTTCATTTATGTCAGGCCTTATTCACCTCCTAGAAAAATTTCCTCTGTCAGCAACAGGTGCGTTGTGAGGCTGTGAAGATAGAAAGGGGCGTTAAAAGCCTATCTTATGCAAGAGAATGGAAGTGCTAAACTTTTTTCACATAAAAAAATGAAGGCTGAGAGGAGATACTATTGCAGTCAATAAATATTTCAGGAGGCAAATATTAAGGAGAGAGAGGAGGTCAGTGTTAACACAAAATTATATGACTGTGAATTGGCTGTGAATTATTATCTTGCTAGTAGTATCTTGCTACTTTACAAAGTAAAGTAAATATTTAAAAATGTTAACCAGAGAATACGTCTTTGTTGATCTGGGTAATATTTTTTTTCATTAAATGAAAAGATCATAACAAGCTCTGTGACAGCTTTGTGTGTTATCATGTGAGAGAGCCCTGCTGCTATATAAGACTTTCTTTTGCAATCCTTCAAAAAACCAGGTTTTGATCCTTTATCTCTGCCTCTAGTGTCAACCTGATGAATGAAATGTGTTCAACTGAAATTAAATTCTGGTTAGAAATCAGCAACCTTATTCAGGATTCAAGTTCATTAAGGATTTCTACATAGGAATTACCATCCTATGTAATTATCATTACCGATGGTCTAGACTTGAAATCCTTTGTATAACAAAGTGTCTTCTAACCTGTAATCAAGAAGAGTAGGAGTCCTCTTGATTTCATTCTTTAATTGAGTAATCATGTTTTGGTTCAGAGACTAGTGCTATTTTGTTCAAATGTCATCCTTTCCAGTACATAATTTCTTCAGAATATCTCTTACTATTTCTCATTGTAATAAAAAATCCCCAGGTATTATGTCAATATATCACCAGTGTCAAATGAAGACATTTACTTATTCATAGCATCTAATTCAACCTTGTATAAAAATATTTTATATATATGTTGCGTAGCTGGCTGTTTCCTTTTGCACTATAGATTAGGGTTGTTCTAATCTTTAGCTCAGCTGGTATTTACTGTGTTGGTTGATGTTAAGGACAAAGCCAAGAATAAATTAATCAGTAGAGCTATTTTACCAACTCATCACACGACAACTTATTCATTTCATTAATGATTTACTTACTCACTTGGAAACTTTCTTTTTACAATAGTAATATAGAAGGCCAAACCTAAAACATTAATTCATAAAGGCATTTACAATTTTTTTCAGCCAGTACCCATTAAAAAAAAAAAAAAAAGAAAAAGTGTAAGAAGCCCCACCCAAAACAAATAAAAAACCCCACTCAAATCCCCAGACTGCACCCTACTTACTCCTTTCAAATCGTGCAATTCAGCTGAGAAAGGATCATTTTGGCTTGTCCATGCCTATGACTTGGGATGCACCTGTGAGCAGTGATGGAAAGCACTCTCAGGATAATAATCTCATTTCAGTAACCAGGAAAGTATTTCATCATCATCAGGCTGTTCACCAGCTTGCACACAGAACAGCTTTTAACTACATAAGTCAGACGTATTTTTTACTTTAAGATTGAGTTGATATTCTGGGATTGCAGGACTCCAGGAGTGAGCTGTAGCATATATACAGCTGAAATATTCCTCCTTCCACAGCACATGCAGGTATTGCCAGATGTTACTGTGAGATGCATGTATTAATAAAAATTGTTGTGGTGTTATTTTGCAGCAAATTTGCACTCGACAGTCTGGAAATTCTTCCAAATTCCAGGCATAGGTTAAGTGGCATACTAACTGAAGAATTCCTTTTACCTGTAAGACTTCCTGTCTAGTTCAGCTGCCTCAGTCTTGCAAAAGCTGATACAAAAATCAGTGCACACAACTACCATAGCCTTGATTTAGTCCAACATACTAATAAGTCCTCAGTCTCACTGAAAGGAGATTTGCAAAAATTTTTGCAAATAAGGAAATAGGAGCATTGAGAAGTAGATGCAGCTTTTCCTGCTGTCTTGGACTTCCATGCTCTTCTGAAGAATCTCTGAATTGTAAATGAAACATTAGTAGATTCAGGTTCCTCAAATTTGCCATATTCTACCCAGAAAGATTTCAGTGTGTAAATTCTCCCAGTTAAAATAAAGAAGAAGATTGCACTACTATTGCTAGGTGTAATAACACGTACAAAGACGAAGTGATGTACATCAATATTTAGTCATTAAAAATACTCAGCATATAAAAATACTAAGACACCTTTAAATCAGAAGTTTGAAAGGCAAATGAATTAATGGAAATTAGTAATAAACACAGGATTAAATTACATTATCATTATTTGATAGGAATTTCCTCAGAAGCCAGAAAAACTGGTAACATCTCCTAGGCTTGAGAAAAAAAAGGTTTCATTTTCAACATTTTAAAATACATAACAACACTAAGCATAAATTTGCTTCTGATTGCACTACTAAAGAAATAGTTCATTGTATTTTTAAAGGCAATAATAATTTACATCCGAGTATCATTCAGGAATGATGATAGAAAGAAAACCAACATTAAAATGGTCCTATGAAAATATCCTCAGTCATCATAGAAGAATATGCAAGTATGTCCACTGTCCAGCGCTGTATTGTTATTAGATGTGGTTTTCCAAACAGAACAGTCAACTGCTCTGACAATGTCTGTTCTTTTTCTCCCTTTTTTTTCTATGATAAAAAGCCCCACCCAAAATCAAGAGACAATTTTCAGCCTTATTTTTACCTTTACCACAACCGTTGTCTTCCTCCTTAGGATCACACTAAAGAGCTCTCATTTCATCCCCTAACGCAGACTTAGCAACCTCTTTGTCAGGGTTGCCAAACTCGCAATAATGATGCCCTTGGCTCCTTCCAGCCTGGTGGTATTGGAAGAGATCACTGTACATCACAATTTAGAAAAACAAACCTGGCAGTACAGCATCCTAAGGCTCTATGTGCAATTGGCCACTGCTCACTTTTGAGCAAGAGTAATAATCGTGGCAAGAGTCGGCATCCCACTTCAGTTCTGGAGACAGGAAGGAGCTAAAGAGATGGGTTGTGTAATGCTGTGGGCAGAGGGAAATTGTCCTGCTTTTTGTGACTTGAGGCAGCTCAGAAATACAGCTTGATCAGTCCCATCCTGCAATGAATGAACATTGGAACAATAGCCTGTTGCATTCCCAAAAAGTAGTTCTAAACAGGAAACTTTGCCTACTCACTGTGTAAGATGTAGTAGGTGAATAGAGCTCTGAGATGGCAAAAAAGTAAACAGCTTGCTGAAGGAAAAACAGAAGATGGATACTCTCCAAAAGAAACAGATCATACCAATGAGTTCCAACATTTTCTGGATCAAAATCCAAAATTTGGCAGATTTCCCTACTATAAATGCCTCTAAAAGCATTGCAAAAATTCCTATGTGGAAGTTCTAGTAAAACAAACTTGACATTCTCTATTGGTGTCGGCTTTTCCTTTTTATTTTCTTTCCTCCCATATGCAGCCTCACACTTTCAAAAGTTACTTTAAATATTTATTACCACTATTATTGTTGTTTATTTAAACTTTCAAAAAGACAAACAGTCATCATGAATTTTTGTCATGTATATGGCAAAAGTGCAAATTTTACCAGTGCTGAATATCATGCCAGTAACATCTACCATGACTACCATGCTGTTCTTTTCTGGAAAGATAAGTTATCATGCAGAAAGACAGAACATCTTGTAGGCTGAATAAAGACAGGACATGCTTATGCTAATGTAATATTCAATCTTTTTTCTTTGAAAATCCTTAGGGAAGATGTAAATAGTAGCAAGAAGCTCTATTATCTGTTCTTGGACCGAGACCCTTTAACTAGTAGATTTGCCACCAACCAAAAGAACAATGGTTAAACAAAAGTGTTTCTAAAGTCCACAGCTAAAAAAGGTCAGGCTTTTACAAGATAATTTTGAAAGGTTGTGAGGTGTTTGTGAAATGTTTAAAATTTATATGTTGCTCAGCAGGCTGCAGAGTAAGAAGAGGACATAAATAGTTTAAAAGAAGACTTCTGGTCCTTTAAGAGGTGAGACAGAGGTCTTTTATTTATTCCTCAGAAAAAAAGCTTTGTAGCTATGACGAATGCCAGATCAGACAGCACGATTCAAGGAGTAAAGAGTCTGACAGGACAGGAAAAATTAATCTAGGCTTTTTACAGCACTAAAACCCTTTTTCTGCCCTGACTGGAAAGATACTCAGGCTTATAAAACAAATTGCACTTTTTTGCATGGCATTCTGGTTCACCAAAGCAGTAGAGAACTAGGTCCTTTCTAATAACACTAAAGTTTACTGCAGATTTTTTAAAGAATAAGAGCTTTTGCAGTAAGCTAGCAAAGGTGTTTTAGTTCACTATGCTGTTGCTAAGTGGTCTTTCTCACCCCTTCTGAACTGTCCCTTCCAGTTTTTACCTGGTAAAATAAAATAANTTGAAAAATCCACATATTTTTCTTGTCCATAAGAAGTGTAGATCACAATGTAAGGAGATCAGCTTCAGTGATGAGCATAATGACCCCATTACTCCCCATCCTTCCTTCAAAGTCTGTCACATTTTATGTTACCTATAGCTGTGTTTATGCCACTCAAACTTTGCATTGTAAATAGACTGAAAGCACTGAGTTATTTCACATAAATCTCTACATCTTATCATCATATGTCTTACTAAAATTTATGAGTGGAGCCAAGGAGAATGAAGAGACTCATCATAAAAATATATTAATTTATGTGAGGGAAAGAAATGGCATCATATTATCATTAATATATAACATTTATGTATTGATAGTATCTGAAACATGCACAAACTGAGTTCCATTATAAAAAACACTGTATAAACTCACAATATCTGAGATCCACAATCAGTTTTGTGCAGTCAGATCTCTCACTGTTATAAATAAGGGGAAAATAAATTTGCAAAAACCACCTGAAATTGGTAGCAAATGAATCCAAGGATAACATAAGAAACATAAGAAGCTTAGTATTGTACTTATTCAACCTGATCTCAGTACAAGAGTGTTTTCAGATACTGATAAACTATTCACATTGTACAATTACAGTGTTTAATTTCCCAGAGGAGTAAAGCTGTATGGTGCTCTGTTGTGTGTACCTCACTCCATATAGAGACAGTTTCTACAGGAGATCATTAGTTCTGCATAAACTTTGTTATAGTTGCACCTGAAGCTCTTTAAAATCCTTCATGCTTGAAAGATGAATTAAGTTGGATGGCCCTGGAAATGTAATTCTTTTTAAATGCCTCCCTAAGGCCTCTAACTCTTCTTAAAACAAGACTTTCTTTCCGTTATTTTCAAGCCACACAAACTTCATTTTCCCACTTATCACTTCAGTCTAAAGAAATATCATATATTTGTCTGTTGTTCTTCTCCATTCAGAGATAGGTAGAGAGCCCTTGGGACTTACAGGATCATTATGCTTTCTTTGGCTTGGAGAGAGATTTCATGAAAACCTTTAATTTCTGCCTTGTAATGTAGAAAACAATGTTCTTCAACACCAAGATTTAATTTGCAGTATTGTTGTCATCCTTAACAGCACAAACTTTTTCACCACAAGTGACAACTAATGGTACTTCCAGACTGCTGTTTAAAGGTCTCCAGCTCTCTTTTTCTCACAGACAGAGCTCCATCTAAGAAAAGAGAGAAGGATAAATCAAATCAAATATCATTTCCCTGGTTTTGAGTTCCACTTGTCTCTATATTTTCTTCACCAAAGTGTGTGTAAGGCACTGAATGCTGCTAAGTCCTTTTCATAGCACTTAGTTTGTGTCACACATCTTTAAAAAAACCAGCACCAAACACAGCATGTGGAGTATACCTATAAATTAGGTGAATTCAATTTTCACAATGTCATAGGAAAGAGGTACTTAATGAGTGAGGTAATGCACTTAGGATTTAATCCTCTGAAGTCTGTTATAAATAGTGAAGGCTTCCCCTTTTTCACTCCTCACCTATCTTTCAGAAGTGCTTGTCTTCATGATTTTTCTTAAGAATTATATATATATATATATGTGTGTGTGTGTGTGTGTGTATGTGCATATATACATATAAACAAAAAAAATCTTCTTATCTACATTTTCAAGCACACAATCTTGCTTTGTCTCAATTACTCCAAACTTTTATTGTATGCAAAATGAAACAAGGTACCTGGCATTAGGCCTCTGCCACCAGAAAATATCAGGCTGCATAAGACAGGGTAGTAATGTTAATAGCTGGAGATATCGGAGTAATAGAGACTCTGGACCAGTTCACAACAAGGTAAATTACTGGCTGCACTTATTAAAGTGTTAATTTTTTGTTTAATGACATCTTTAAGTGATATTTTATCTACTTTAACATCTTATTAAAAATTAAGAGATATATGCATTGCCATTAATTTATGCATTACCAGAAACAAAATGTAAGGAGATAAGGTAAAAATATGTGGGTATAGACCTTAGTCATACTAATGTCTCTCTATCTGTCTCCCAAAAGCCAGGAGTCTGAAATATGAACTAATCCAAAGATTTAAGGGTACTATTGCTTCTTAAATGTCTTCATCAAACTACTTCTGATGCCTTTAAACGGAACAAAATCAAAACAGTCTTCTGGAGGACTTGAAAGTACTTATTCAAAGACAGAAGTAAAGATGTAACACTGCTACAAAGAGGAGGAATCCCCAGTGGAAGTATTTGGCAGACAGACCTATCTGATGTGGTGAGTCCCCATCTGTTAGGCTGGTAGTGATGAAGAAGCAGTCAGGAAACTCTGGTGAATCCATTGGCAAGTTACCCAGGAGAGTCCAAAGTCAGTAATGGTGCTGAATCCATTTTTGCAAAAGCTGGGAGAAAGGAAGAGAATTGCAAGATGGCAATTTGCCATTGACTTGACATTCATAGAAGAGGAATAGAACAAGAATAAAGACAGAAAAACTGGCAGCTTCAGCCCAGGTGGGTGGGGGAATGCAGTTTAGGTTCAACAATGGAAATTAATATATGTGAGCATAACCAATGTCCCCTGCTCCAGCACCTGCTTGTGAACTTGAGAATATTGCTAAATGAAAGAGTCCGGAGTCAGCACGAAGCAGGTGATGGCAAGGTGATGTTCTGGTCCAGAACAATTAGGTTTGCATCAGCAGAATAAACAATCCCAGAGGAGCAGCCATCTCTGCTCCCTAACATAAGACACCAATCTGTGAAAGACAACATCGCAGCCACCAGTTTGAGAAGAACCTTGCTACTGATTTTCCTGGTATATCCTTAGCTTTTGCACAGTTGCACCAAGGCTCCAGCTGCCCATCCCAGCCCTGCAGGCAGAGTGGTGGCCGCCTGGTCCCTGGTGCTGTACACTCTGCCAGACGGCTGGGTGGCTGCTGGCCAAATCACTGTGGGCAACTCATCAGGCAGAAATGGTAATGGGAAGAAATGCATTCTCCTCCGACACACAGGGATCACACATTTTGCTCATTAGAATGCCACAGACACTGCTCCCTCCAAAAGCTGATAAACTACAAATGTAACTGGTCCATCTCATGTCCATCCTGCTATATCAAACTCCTCCCCTCTCTAGCTTGGGTCTGTTTCTTATATGTACACTTATATCTTGCTTATAGAAACACTTTTTGCAGGAAGTTCTTGATGTAAAGGGGAATTGATGCAGATGGCAACAACATGGTCTTACTAAATTTTATAACCTGGAAAGGTATGAAGCAGCAGTAAATGTTTTCCCTGACTGTGATTTGGGGTGGCTATATTTTATATAGGTTTTCAGTTAATCTTGACTTGACAAACACTCAAATATGGATCTCAAGGGATAAATCATTCAAAAAAAAAAAAAAAAGCAAGCTGGCTTTAAACTGTATTATGCAATTCATAAAACAGCATGAACTCTGTAATAAACTGTATCATGCAACTCAGGGAATTCATGATACCGTGAAACCCAGTTCAATATTCTCAACAATAAGAGAGAGTATCTGCAGTGACATAGTAATTTATTGCATTTTAATATATAAATAACTGTTGAGTAAAAAACATTAAATGTAATTTGACAAAGTAAAAAATTGTATGCACCAAACTCAATTTAATATAATTTTTCTGTATTTCCCTTTTGTCACCAGTATTTCAAGAAGCTAGGCTGTGTGGTTCATATATTTACTGTGGCTGAAACTCCATAAAATTGTTTCAATTGATGTGAACACTTAATCTGCTCCTTTGGTTACATCTGTGATAGAATTGCTTTTACCTAGTTACTTTTGACAATGGCAAAAAAAGAAAAAAAAAGAAGCAAAGAAAATAGAGTTTAAGAGAACTGTAACACTCGACTGTATTTTTGAAGTCTTGGTAATAAGTAGAAAAAAGAAGTCTGTTCATTTTCTGGAGGTCCTTTTTTCTGGTAGAAGCAAATTCTCCCCTTGAAGCTTCATTGCTTATATTTAAAAAGAAGGAATAAAGTAGATACTCCATAAGCCACAAACAATGTGAGTTAGATTGTCTGAACTCCCTGAACTTCTGCCTATTTCCTGAAGGGAAATGGTTTTATCCATCTTTGTAAATGTTTGTCTTTGGATGTCTGTGGGTTAGAAATTCTAGATCTCTCCAAGATATAAGAGAATACATGGAAGTTTTCCCTCTTGGCATCCTCTGTGGAATCAACTTTGTTAGGGAAAGTAATCCAGTGACAGCAATAGTCCATGACAGTTTGAGTAATATTCAGTTCTTGATATTTCCACAATATTTCTGGTTCTCTATATTTTACTCGCCAGTCTGTATTGTTTGGGGACCATCAGAAATCTTTCTGATGTTGTTTAGCATCAACTTTTGCATTTGTACTTCTGTCTTAGTGCTACATGAGAGAATAAATAAACAAATAAATGAATAATGCCGCCATTTGTCTAGTCATCTCAACAATGTGCTCTAAGATGAATGGTCAGAATTAAATAAAGCTGTCTCATCAACTGTGGGTTTTATACATCTTTCAGGTAATTAAAAAAGCTAAATATGAGCCCCAGTACTCAAGGACTCTGTGATATGTGACTCTGAGTCCATAAGACAACAAATGATTTAATGTGAAATATAAATACTGAGAACCACAGGACTCACTTTAGCCATTAGAAAATTAATATTATTTGATACTATTCACAGTGCAAAAGGCTTAACTTTGCATTCTGTTACTGCCAATATCTCTGGTGCATTCTGAGGAACATCTTCATAAGCAGAGTGACACACCTGGAAAAATGTGAGGTGTCTCAAACTGCAATGTTCTTTAATTCTTTTTCTTCTTCTGTTTCTGTCTTATTTCTATTTATCAAGATATTCCCAACTCAGCTGCCTCTGACAACTGCTACTGTGATTGTGTTATTATAAAATAGAGAGGCTGCTAACCATTTAGATCTTTGCTATCAAAGCCAAAATATTAAGCCTTCCCACCCCACCAGTTCCCCCCTAACTTCCAAACCAAAAAAAGCCCACAAAAAACCAGGCAAAAGCAATTTGTTATATGCTTGAGTTAGGTATCCTAATAAGATTGTTTGTTCTGTAAGGGAATTTTGCTTTCTTGAGGTAATTAGGTCCCAAGCTGATTTGCCCTGTTCTCTTTTATGGAATGTATTGCATTATTACCACTTGGAAGACAGAAAAGCCCTATGCAAAAGGCATCTTTCTCTAGCAAATGAATAAGTGTGTATTTTTTGGAATAGAGACGATGAAGAGAGCTTGCATTGACAGCACCAGAAATTGCATTATAGCTTAGGAATTGATAGGATATAACACTTCATCCTCGTTAGGAGGAACTCCGATTTTGCACCCTAATTTTTTATTACAGAATAATGCCGTTCCATCAGAACAGGGAAGAATTAAGTAACACCAAAACAAAATGAGACACCTATTTAGGAAGGAGTCGCCACGTCCTCTTTAGATGGGGATAGTTCTTCACAACTTCAGTACACCAGTGTGATTGCTCAGATCTCAGTGGGGCAGGGCCTTGTCCCTGTGGCAGTGATGCCTCAGAGGAAGGAGAGAGGTTTGACATACCCTTCTTCCTAACATCCTCATTGTCTAGCTGAAAGCAGCCCCTAATCAGGATGCACACTGCATTTCAGGAGCACCAAACTCTTGAGGAGAGGAGGAGGCAGAGGAGCTCCCACAGGTGGTCTGAATCACGCTGCTTTTCCAGCCTGGAGGTGCCTAAGTATGTGCTTTGGTGATGAACAGATAGGGGAACAACTGAGATAATGAAAATGAGGCTCCTTTTTTCTCTTTTGCTCAGAAAGGATTTTAAGACCAAAAAACAATTTACAGGTCTAACGTGGATTCACATCATACCTCTTTGGGCAGTTTACTGTAGTAATTAATAACTGTAGTGAAAAAAATCTGATTAATCCCATTATGTGAAAGAAGAGGAAGGGAAATCTTGGATCCCCCAACTATCCTGATCACAGCAGAAACATAGAAAGGTGGCTCTCCTTAGAAAGGTGGACCTCCCAAGACACATGGAGACGTAATAAGAACAGAACAGAATTAAAATAGAATTAGAATCATAGAATCATTTAGGTTGGAAAAGACCTCTAAGATCATTGAGTCCAAGCATTAACCCAACACTGACAAGTCCACCACTAAACCATGTCCACAAGCACCAGATCTACATGTCTTTTAAATACCTCCAAGGCTCGTTACTCAACCACTTCCCTGGGCAAGCCTTATTGTGAAGAAATTTTTCCTAATGCCAATCTAAACCTCCCCTTGTGCAATTTGAGGCCACTTTCTGGTCTTACCTCTTGCTACTTGGGAATCTCCAATCTCTAAGGAGAGAGATAAGAGAGGCCAATCTCCACCTTACCACAACCTTCTTTTAGGTGGTTGTAGAGAGCAATGAAGACCCTCTTCAGCCTCCTTTTCTCCAAACTAAACACCTCTCAGCCCCCTCAAGTGCTCCTCATAAGACCTGTGCTTCAGACTTCACCAGCTCCATTGCCTTTTCTGGACATGCTCCAGTGTTTCAACGTCTTTTTTCAAAACTGTACACAGCACTCGGTGTCTGGTCTCACAGTGCTGAGTACAGGGGGACAACCACTGCCTGAGTCCTGCTGGCCAGGATGCCACTAGCCTCCATGGACATCTGGGCACACCATGCCACTCTTTTTCCTACTGGATTTACAGAAAGTATGCTTGATTTACCCCCTATAAGCCAGCACTCCCAGGTCCTTTTACCCCAGGCAGATTTCCAGCCACTCTGCCCAAGGCTGTAGCGCTGCAGGGGGTGAAGGGTCTTGGACTTTGCTCTGTTGAACCTCATCTAATCAGCCTCAGTTCATCAATCCAGCCTGTCCAAATCCCTCTGCAGAGCCTTCCTACCCTCCAGCAGATCAACACTCCTGCCCAGCTTGGTGTCTGCAAAATGATTGCACGTAATCACCTTGTGTGGGTCATTGATAAAGGTATTAAACAGGACTGGCCCCAATACTGACATTTGTGACCGGCCATCAGCTGGATGTAACTCTTTTCACCACCACTCTCTGGGCCCAGCCATCCAGCCAGATTTTTGCCCAGTGCAGAGTGCACCTGTCCAAGCCATGTGCAGTCAGGTTCTCCAGGAGCTGCTGTGGGAAACAGTGTCAAAGGCTTCACTGAAGTCCAGGTAGACAGTATCCATAGCCTGCCCCTCATCCACTAAGTAGGTGATTTTGCCATAGAAAGACATCAACATGGCCAAGCAGGACTTGCTTTCCACAAACTCACTCTGGCTGGGCCTGATCCCCTGGGTGTCCTGCACGTGTTGTGTGATGGCACTCAAGATGATCTGCTCCATACCCTTTTCCAGCACTGACAGGCCTGTAGTTCCCTGAATCCTCCTTCCAGTCCTTCTTTTAGACAGGCATTGCATTTTCAAATCTCCAGTCAAAGGGGACCTCCCCAGTTAGTCAGGACTGCTCATAAAGGAAAGAAATTGACTCTCGGAGCACTTCGACCAGCTCCCTCAGTATAGTTGTGTGGATCCAATCTGGCCACATGGACCTGTGTGTGTCTACACGGTGTAGCAAGTCACTCACCATTTTCCCTTGGATTAGGGGGCTTAATTTTGGTGCCCATCCAGGCCTTCCAGCTTGCACACTGGTCATCTAGAGACCAACTGGTCTTACTAATAAAGACTAGGGCAAAGCCCTCAGGTGTCTTGGCCTTTTCATCATCTTTTGTCACTGTGTTTCCCCCCTACCCAATAAAGGATGGAGATTCTCCTTGACCCTCCTTCTGTTGTTAATGCATTTACACAAAAATTAATATTGTCTTTTACTGCAGTTCTTTAATTGGATGAGGAAAAAAATCAATAAACATATGAAAGGTGTATATGCCATGCATTTTTTTTCTGTCTTAAAGATCGTGAAGAATAATGCCAGGCTAACATTCTTCTGCTAGCAGTTTTGCGAACTATGCCTTGTTGCTCAGTAAAACCCATTGGGTTATTTTTGACTAATGTGGGAGACTCAATATATTGGAACTGAAACAGGACATGGCTTTTAACCATCTCAGAGAATGATGTATTTTAGTTCATCTGCAATATCTTTATGGAGAGGTTGAGTAACATTTCATCATTTTGGCCCACAAGTCAAGTCAGCTTCCAGATTCCATTCAGACAGATTTCTACCTCGTTCTTGTATCTTGCTGTCCCTTAAATGATTCTTTATTGGCACAAAAGGGTGTAGACTTAAATTGGTTAGGTAAAGGTTGAATTTTTGTACAAACGAAGAACAGAAAATCATTAGAGAGCAAACTGACTTTCACCAAGGTGAATTAGATGTGTTATGCCCACAGATTCACCGAGTGATATAAATTTCATCAAGTTTTCTGTTCCCTTCTGTAGGAACAAATAAGACCAAGCAAAATCCTCCAGTAAAAAGCTCATTCAATTGCTCAGGTAAAAAGCTCATTCATTGCAAGTATTTTGCAAATTAAATAAAACCTTTCTTAAACCTGTGTGGAAAGCTTTTTTATCTTCTTTCTGTACCTATCTGGGCATTTGAGAAGTAGGAACTCTGCCTTGTGCTTAAAAGATTTCCTGCGTTGTTTTTCCCTTTCTTCCAGTCTTTTGAGATTGTTTCACAAGATCTTTTGCAGGACAAGATGTTGCAGATAGATATTCTCCAAGGTGTCTATACCTGGGCAATTTCCTGGTGCTAATTGGACCCGTGTGCCTTCTTGCTGCTGTTGTGGAGCACACACATAATGTAGCCCTTGTGAAGTCAAGCTGCAGTGCTCACAGGATTAATCACATCTAACATTCACCAGTCCAGGACAGAAATAATTGCAACAAATGCCTGTTAATATACAAATGAGGCCTCTCTTGCTTCAAGCATCATCCTGTAATTACTCAGCTGTTTCCCAAGTGTGATTTATTGAATCAGCAATTTATGAAGATGGAATGGCATAACTTAATTTACTTGTGTAGCTTCATTAATGGTTAAGGGGTAGAAATATGCATTGTGTCACTACTCACAAACAGTATTTGTTAGCACTAGAAGTTGATATGGATCATTTAATTTGTCTATGCAAATTCACTTACACTGTGTTCTGAAATCAACAGCTCCTCAACAGGCTTGTCTCTCAAATGCTTCCTTCAGCATTCCTGCTCATGGCTTGAGCATCTAAGCTTAAAGACAAGTTCTGAGAAAACAGCAACAGCTGGTGCTAAACAAAAATTAAATAGTTAGATTAACTGAGTAATACCAATATTTGGTAAGTAGTGAGGAACTGACTGCATTCCTCGTTATTGTGTCAGTGCTGAATACAAAGTTAAATGAAAACTGTATGTATTTTAGAGGTTGAAACAACATATGTAACCATCAAAATAAATGTGTGCTGTAATTTCATTCATGACTAATAATATGTTAGGAATCTGAGTGCTGAAGACAATAATTGATAATGTTAATCACTAAAGGAGACATAATATATACAGGTTTAATTCTTTTATTTCAGTTGCTTTGCACTGCTGAATGTCTCAGCTATATAGGAATGGTGGGGAATGCAAATTAAACAGAAAAGTCATGTTATAGAAACATTTATGGTTTATATCACAGATATTGTATTTTCATGAGATTATTCTGTGTTTGAATCACACTGCAGTGTTCTCATTTCTGCTCCAGATCTCAGCAATTTTTTTTCTATAGTTTCTCTGTTTACCACTTTCTTCAATTTCTTTTAAGATAATTTTGGCAATATTGTCTTGGTGTTTTGTGGTGAGGGTTTGGCAAGTATGTCTGTAAATTAAACTCTTCAGGCAAAGTGAAGGACAGCCTTCAGAGTAACAATCAAGAGTATTTTCTTGTGGTATTGATAACTCCTTTGCATACGGAAGTCAGATCTTCTGGAGGTAATATACGTGTTGTGTTTTTCTGCCCAATATTTTTGGAACAAAAGCCTTCAAGTTTGTCTGAAAGTGACAGGGCACAGCAAGCAGAAGCAGCTTCCTTGAACTTAAAGGAATTTTTCATTGTAAAACCTACATATATAGGATTAAGCGCTGAAAAAATAATTCTTCATGATTTCCCCCATCAAATACTTCATTCCAAGAACTGGGTCCTTGATTTACATAATATCAGATATAGCTTTGAAGGTTATTCAACAGAAAAAAAGAAAAGGTGGAATCAGGCCTTAGTTTAATTATAAACATTTTAAATATATTTTAAGAAGGTATAAAGAAAAGTGAGCATGGTAATTACTCCCTGTTCTTGCTAAAGACACTATGGAGTTTTAAAAAGATACTTGAAATCCAGAGAACTAAGTAACAACCAAAATTTCAGATCTCGGATCAGGAGAATGATTATCCTTTCCTTTCTGGTAAAGTCTTTAAAACATCTGACTTTGTACTGGCAGTAGAAACACTCATTATAACATATGACAAAGAACTCTTTCTTTCAAAAAGAAAGAAAGAAAGACATCTTATTAAGTCGCCAGCTGGGTTTGGTACCAAGTTTTAGAGTGTGGGAATAATGACAGCCAACTGCTCAGCCATGTGCAGTGGGTGCTATCCCCAGGAGAAAGGTCAGGGGAAGATGACAGGATGCCAGTTAATAATACACATCTGAAGCAATGATCCTCACAGGACCATCAAAACCACAATGGTCTGTGGACAATTGTGTTTTGTCTTTTAAACCGAGCACTGGCACTCAGGTTTGTATCATCACAAAAGAATAATACGAGATGGCATCAGAAAGAGAGGTCTTCTGTTTTGCTTCCTTTAATTACTGTCCAAGGAGAAAATGGCCTTTACTGATGTCTTAAACAATAATTGTTCTGCTTTTCATAAAGGGTGACAGTGAAAAATGAGGGACAAGGAATTTGCTCAGATTTTTTTTCCCTTAGAAAGACTTTTTCCTTGATTGGACTGAATGTGGAGCTCTGACAACCACAACTATACGTATTTGTTCATTACATGATGCTTTGTAGCAGCACTACAACATTTTTATTGTCAGCACTGAGGAAGGTGGGAAGTAGAAGAGAAATAAAGATGTGCTAAGGAAGCCGGGCAATTGTGTAATGGGTCATAGAGTCTCAGGGATATATGAAGAGTTGATTTGAGACTGAAACTGAGATTTGAAATGCCCCAATATGGTCTTAAAAACCTACACTCCCCTCTTTTATTTATTCCTCCTTCCCATGACTCCTCTGAGCATTTTCTTCTGTCCCTTCCTGATGACTAGGACAGTGCTAGATCAGATCTTAGATATCAACGAATGCAGATCCCTAGCAGGCTTCTTGGTCCCATACATCTCACCACATTCTTTACTTGTTGCACGTGTGATACTTTACCAAATACACTGCCAGCAAGAGTGAAAGGTCGGGCCTACCTGAGCTTGATTCAGTTAAGAAGCAATGCTGCTTGAAAATTTACCAGACCAGATCCTAAAAGTAGCTAAAAAAAGAGCTCACATTGCTATATGTTGCTATGCATAGTGTCACCATCTAATAATTTTGCCATCCTGAAGTACAGTGGACAATGCAAATTGTGATATTCCTAGAATTCTTACAATGCCATTGTCTGTTATTATGCTGTTCCTAGCTTTGGTACTGGCTTGCCTGGGCAAAATTACACAATCTTTATGCTTAATTTTCCTCCATCAGGAAGCTAATAAAATTGTAGAATTACATTACGTTACAGTGCTATGGGGACATAATATGTCAAATCTTGAAGCAGAACACCTGCCTCCGAGTAGAATAGTGCTGCCTATCATAATCTTTTTCTCTTAGTGTTTACTGTCTCAGACATTTTGCCCCTCCCACATAGCTTCTCTGCTACGGGACGTACAAAGCTAGCTCTTTACCTACAGTCATCAGACTTCCAACAGTTTTCATGGAATTGCAGAATATTCTGAGTTGGAAGGGACCCACAAGGATCATGGACTCTAAAGCGAATGGCTCATACAGCGAAGGGACCCACAAGGATCATGGACTCTAAAGCAAATGGCTCATACAGTCTGTGACCATGGATGACAATGTTAGAGCCATCCTATAACTAGCTCAGCTAATTTTGATTTCCAAGCAGATCGAATTGATTGTTCATTTGTGTAGAGGAGATGGTTGGGCACTAAGAGTCACAAGACTATGTTCATGAACAACAGAAGGCATCCAGATCTGCTATTCTCTCTTTCCAGGTCAGTGTACTCACAAAAAACTACACAAAGCCCACAGCAGTGTTATGTTACAATCAAAAGAGGGCTTTGTTGAAGATAAACAGATAACAACTAACCTATGACCAAAGGATATTGATATCCATTGCTGAGATTATAACATCCAGATCAACACAGTTTCTGCTTACATTGCAGTCTCACCTCCCTCCCCTTTAAACCTCCATCTCAGCTTTTTCACAAACTGAATTACTGCTAGCCCAAATGTGCTACCTTTACCTACACAGAAAGATAGTAGATTCATTTCATCACCTTCACAATATGAGTGAGATGTTAAATTTCTTTAAGCTGCCTCATCAGAATGCCAACAGCACAATGCTGGACAATTTTACTATAATGGGTCTAAATGTCCTATATGTAAAATTGAGGTGTCCTTGCCTTCCAGTCTTCTATAAAATACAGCAGATGTACTACAGGTATGAGGGCAGCTATCTCTTTAGGAAACCAGTGGTAAAGGAATTTGTCTTCCACCATAATACCTGTGGGCTGCTCATCCTTATGAAATCATCTGAATGGGTCTCCAGCTATCCTAAATAATTTGGCTATAACTTGGGACTACTTCAAATACACAAAAATCTGCTTGTTGACAGCTGAAAACTTTACTTAGAAGACTCTTTTTGCATTGTATTGGGTTTGCATGGCCAGGTTTTGGTAGCAGGGGAGGCTACAGAAACAGCTTCTGTAAGAAGCTACTTGAAGTTTATTCCATGTCCAGCAGGGCCAATGTCCAAGGCAGCTCCAAGATGGACATGCCACTGGCCAAGGCTGGGCCAATCAGAAATGGTGGCAACACCTCTGTGATAACATATTTAAGAAGGAAATAAAAAGGTTATTGTGCAGATGAAATTCTGGCCAGAGCAGGGTGAGAATATGTGAGAAGAATAACTCTGCTGATACCAAGGTCAGCAGAGGGGAGGAGGTGTTCCAGGTGACAGAGCTGAGCCTCCCCTGCAGCCTGTGGTGGAGAGAGACATGGAGAGACAGCTGTGCCCCTGCAGCCCATGGAGGAGCACAGGGATGCAGAGATCCACCTGCCTGTGGAGGAGATCCACCCTGGAGCAGGTGGATGCCTGAGAAGAGGCTCTGAACCCATGGGAAACCCATGCTGGAGAGCCTCCTATCAAGGACCTGTGGACCTGTGAAGAGAGGGGCCCATGCTGGAGCAGGTTTCCTGGTAAGGCTAGTGACCCCATGGGAGATCCACATTAGAGCAGGCTGCGCCTGAAGGACTGCACTCCATGTTAGAGTGACCCACATTCCAGCAGTCTGTGGAGGAATGTTGCCTGTGGAATGGACTCACATTGGAGAAGTTCACAGGATTCACGGAATGACCAGGTTCGAAGAGACCTTAAAGATCATTGAGTCCAACCCATGCCCTAACACCTCAACTAAAGCATGGCACCGAGTGCCATATCCAGTCTTTTTTTAAACACATCCAGAGATGGCGACTCCACTCCTACCTGGGCAGACCATTCCATCACTTTATTACTCTTTCTGTGAAAAACTTTTTCCTAATATCCAACCTATATTTCCCTTGGTGCAGCTTGAGACTGTGTCCTCTGGTTCTGTCAATTGCTGCCTGGTGAAAGAGACCAACCCCCACCTGACTACAACAACCTTTCAGGAAGTTGTAGAAAGTGATAAGGTCATGGAGGACTCTTTTGGGAGGGACCTCATGCTGAAGTGGAGGAAGGACTCCTCTTCCTGAGCAGTGGGAGAAACAACGGGTGATGAACTGATCAGAACCCTCACTCCCTGTCTCCCTTTGTTGCTGGCGGGGGGTAGGTAGAGCTGGGAGGGAGGGAGAAGTGAGAAGAGTTGTTTTTACAGTCAGTTTTTATTCCTCATTTTCCTGCTCTGATTTTGTCAATAATTAATTCAACTAATGTCCCCAGTTTGAGTCTGTTTTGCCTATGACAGTATTTGGTGAGTGATACCTCACAGTTCTTATCTCAAGCCATGAACCCTTCAGTACGTTTTCTTCCCACTGTTGAGTTGTGGACAGAAGTGATAGAGAGGCTTTGGTGGGTGCTGGTGTCCAGCCAGCATATACCCACTACATGCATGGACTCAACTCTGATTTTGGTCACAGACAGTAAAAATCTGAAGACACGTCTCTGGTGTTACTCTAGGGATATTGCCTCATACTTCCTTGCAACTAAGAAGTGTTTTGGTTTTGTGTTTTGTTCACTCAGATATCTCATATCCTATTATTCTGCTATCAGTAGGCAGGAAGAATAAGTGATGTAAAAGAATACCTGTGAATTCATCATTTCTGAGGGAAACACTTTTAGTTTTATTTTAGATATTATTCAGATCTCTCATGGGATCAGTGTCCTATACAGATGGACTGTGCTAGTATGATAGTGAGCATATCTTGAAAAATCTCTGGTAAAGAGAGCTCTTAAATCCTCCAAATTAGACTCAGACATGCAGCCTGCCACAAATGGCAAATTAAGAAAAAAAGTGTAATACAACATCCAACTAATGAGAGCCCTAGAGTAGTGAGTACAACCAATTTAAACCAAGGGGTCAATGGCAGTCACAGCTTTAATAATTCTAGAGACATTTAATACTGCACAGGGATAGAAAACATCTTCAGGAACTTGTCTTTTACCAAAAAAGAAAACTAAAAACCCAACATAACCCCCTGAAACAGTGAAAGCCAAAGAAAAAGCCTACTTTTCCCAGTAACAAGGAGAAGTAACGAGAACCCATTCCACTTCTAAAACTAATATAATGGGGAAATTTGACAACTTCACTTCAGAAACAGGAAATTACAGAAAATTGTGCTACATTACATCATCACACATGAACCAGGGCCAAAATTATAACCTAGAACAAAAAGTAGAGAAGAAAGTTCTTCTTAAACAGTCTCAGAAATGATTCCTTGTCTTTCCAAGGTCATCTTTGAGGAATGAAAGCAGAACACAGAAAAGAAAAAGCAGAACCTGGAAATCTTCCACATGCCCCACACCTTGTACATCCCTTGCAGGTATGTGGAGTACCTGGAAGATGCTACCACTCTGAATCAGCATCTTGCAACTCTACTAGGCTGAATACTAAACTGTGCAATAGAGGACCAAGTTCTCAGATGATCCTCGTCTCAAGAGGATCTCTTGCCAGATCCAGAATTATTAGTACATTATTAGTCACTATATAAGTAGTAATCACAAGATACCAAATACATAAGTAAAGGAAACTGAAATTGAAACCATTGATGGATGCTTTTCCATTTTACCCATTCTCTTTTTTCTCATTATCATATTTCAAACTGTATAAATTTTTAATTGCTGTGATATAAATAAAACATAGCTTTATGCCAGAGATAATTCTAGTGCTGACTTCAAGTTCCCCCCTTCAGAGATCTAGTACTATCTCTGAAAGATAACAGAGAATTGTAGAAGTTGAAATTTTAAACTTTTGTTTCACTTGAACATAAGATGCAAAGCAAACAGCAGGATTAAAGAAAAAAATTGCCATGCGTCTCCTTAAACATCCAAGTACTCCCTTTTGCTAATTTTAAATTTTGGTTGTTTGTAATCAAGCAGCAAAAGTGAAGTGCCTTCAGATTTTTTGTTAAGTTTTGACAGCCTGCTATCTCCAGGTGAACATATTTCATGAAAACAAAACCCTGAATTATTATCTATCCATTGAATACAAATAGTTTACATAAAATTAATATAATATATAATAATTATAATATAATTAATATATCATCCTATTTTGTGCAAGCTTTTTTCCCCCTAGTTTATTATTCTGTCTAAAGCTTGCCCTTAAATTAACTCTGTTTAATTTATTTCCTGTCTTCATTAGCTGTCTAGAGTTTTTACAGTATGTGAAATTGTTCTGGAGTTATAAATCTAAGTTACATATTTGCTTGAGACAAAATTGCCCTTCTGCTTTCTGGGGGAAAGAAATATGAGTTTCTAGTTTAACTAACCTGAGATTTTTTTACTGATGTTAATCAAACTGAGTGCATGGTTTCCTACAGAGCTAAACTGAGTCAGTCCACCTGAGCTTTGCCCTCACAAAAAAAAATCTCTATTTATGTGAATCACAGAAGCAGTGACGTAAAGAACTTTTCTTTGTCATTCTACACAGTTTTCAGAATATCCTGTTGTGAGCTCAAAATGGGCTGTTTAAAACAAAATCACATTTTAGTCTCTATTATACCACTGTTATAAAATGGTCAAAGAAGTATTACACACTTACTAAAAACTGACATAATTTTCTTTCTTTGCCACATGTTCCATGATTAAAACAAACATTTAAAACTAGATGTTGTCTGAAGATTAATTTGTGAAAGAACAAGAAATTTATTTTTCAAATAAAAATATTTCAGTTAGGGCAATGTTAGAAATCTATCCCCTCCCAATTAAAATTTTTAATTCATTGCTCTGTACTAAACTACTGTAATCCAAGAATCAAGAAGATTTAACCTTCAAGAAAGTAACTTACATGTTTCTACATTCTTGATACACAACCTTAAGCAGCAGAAAGTAAAGCTTGCTGGTGTTTGCTACCACTCTTGAGGACACTTCAGGAACATTCCTTCTGCTAAAGCAGGCTTTCCGCAATTTTTACTTGAACAGATGAGGATATTCAGAATATTAAGTACATCTCTAGTTACATAATATTGTAGGTGTGAGTTACTCATATTTAACCCAAGGCCAGTATTCATATTTTATATTTGACAGGAAGAGGACTGTTAGCAGAGGGGGTGAATCAAGCATACTTTCTCTACATCCAGTAGGAAAAAGAGTGGTATGGTTCTTTTGTTATTGTAGCCATGGTCCTTTTGAAGCTTACCCCAAAAATTGTTAAAATTGAAATTAATCCATGTTGTCTTGGTGTTTGAAGCACCAAAGCACCATATTTGCATTTTTCACAATAACCATACTATTTATCATATTCACTTCTATTTGCTTATTTCAAGCGCACTCAATCATCTGCCTTTGAAGGTCCTCTGAAGATTTCCTAGAAGATCCCTCCATTACCCATTTCCCTTAATTTAGTAAAGTAATTGTTACCTATCAGTGTAGGATTCTGAAAGAGTGAGCTAGAGATAAAAACAGAATTGAAAATTATGTTCCCATAACACAGAAAAAATCCTTTGAGATCAAGACCTCCCTTTGACAGATATGGTTACTGCTCGTCACAGCCTACACAGGGATATTACCTGAAAACATATATAGCCAGGATAAAAAAGATTACACAAGACAAAATCATCGTGCTTGCTCCCCTTCTTTCCCTGCATCCAAGAATCTCTTCACCTCTGCAACCCAAAAGTAGGCCTGATTCCTCAGAGGATATCCCTTCCCTGCCAGGGCTGTGTGAGGAACTTGCAGAGGGCTATCATCACCTCAACATGCAAAATCTAAAAAATCTTTCCAGGTTTACCCAGAATGAGCCTAGCCAGAATGATCACAGCTACCATCCTTTCCTAGGGAGGAGGTAAAAGGGAAGGGGAGGTTGATACCTGCCTGGGGCTTGCTCCAGCAAGAAGTTAGGGGGTTGCTACTTCAGGCACCAGCCCTGTAAGCCCAAATGTGACAATATGGGCTGACAGTGTCTCTTCTTTGTGTTTTGCTTTCTCTTCCTCGCATACATTGTGTGTGCTTGCAAATAAGATCCTAAGAGTTGACAGTCTGGCATTTACAATGATCAGAGGGAGCTGAGGGAGCTTATTCATTCCTGTTCATGTCACATACCCTTATAATGGGTCATAAAAATACCACATTTCTATTTTATAAAATTTTAGGCAGGGTCTACCCCTTTTCCTCCAAGAGTAAAATATTAATTAGATGAGATTTTTTACTTGATGTGTCGTCATTGCTGATAAGGAAAAATTAAAAAGAATCATTAAAGTTAAAAGTGTATTTAATTTTTAAGTTTTTCAAGTATTTTTCAATTTTTTTATGTTCAAGTATTTCGTATTTTAAAAGTGCATTTCCTTGCTTACATCTTTTATGAACATTTAACCCTACTGATATATATTGACATCTGACCATTTATCCTTATTTCTGTGATAAATTATAAAATGTATTTAAAATATAATTTTATTTGATGAGTTGGGTTTGTTCAGATGCTTTAAATGGTAATCTATCTTAAGCATAATGAGAAAATACAGACCATATACTTGAAGGACAAAACCGAATTGATGTTTTTGCTGGCAACTTTACAGGAGGGGAGAAACTCCAGACCCTTTAATTTTTATGTACAGGTTTTCATATTTACTATGCAAAGACTGCAAGCATGTGGGCAGATAAAGGGGTTCTCAGAAAGGAATTTTCATTATAACTAAAAAGGGAAATTGACATTTGTAACCAAAAGCCATTCTCTGCATTTCCACTGTAACTGTGGTCCGATGATTTCTTCCAGTGGTGTTCTCCTTGTTGTGCTAATATTGAGTGTCAGAGGGGAATGAGTATGGCTTTGGCTATGCAAAAAGAGGGCACCAGAACCTACCTAATGTTCTTTTCTGTCCCCCACAACGTATCAGGAAGGATGTAAGATGTGTGAGAGGCAAAGAGCCTGAAGCATCCTTTATGTAAAATTAATTGAAAGAAAGATGCAGTAAAGAAAAAAACCCTGCCATTATCTCCTAGTAAAAAGATGCAGATAGTAACAATTTAGAGCAAGTGATTTCACCAAGAACTTCATGATTATCCTGTGCTTAATAAATCATCCTTTCATCTCCCTGTACGATATGGCACAAGTACATATTGCAGCAAATTATAAGACATATGAATGCAGATAAAAACCACAATACACGTGAAGAGCAAGTTTCTTGAGGTTTCTGCATCAAGGTGTTTCTGAATTACAGCACAGGCATGCATTAGTATAAAGCCCACAAGTCCTCCTTCAGCACTCATTCCTGATCTCTCACACCTTGCTTTTCTCCCTGCTAAGTTATTTCATGTCCAGTCTGGGTAAGCCTCTGTTTTTTATGCAATCACACACAGAGATGGTGGGACTGCTGTCTGATTTGGGTCGGAGAAGGCTGAGCTGAACACAGATATTTGGTAGCTTCATTATTCTGTTCCTATTCCTCCTATAAACACGACGATCTAATTTTTCACCACAGACATGGTTCTTATCCTGCATGTTTCTTCCTGTGATCATCTGCGTTGCTGAAAACTGGGACCAGAGGTGAATTGAGGGAGCTGGGGCCTGACAAACTGCTGTCAAATCTCAGCTGTACACATATAGTTCAAATGGCATAAGGCTGGACCACACTTTCTGCAACTAGCATCCTCCCCAGATTCAAGTGACACCTTCTGCGTGAATCTCCTGACCACTCCTTCTGCTTCACTCTTCCTTCACAAGCTCATTCAACTTAGCAGCCACAGCGTTTTCTTCTGGTGAAAGTTTAAAACCTCTTCTCTCCGAATTCCAGGTCATGATTCTGCCCCTTTTAGCTATCGTTCCTGTATTCATGTATTGATTACATATATAGTCATGACATTTATATATCTAGTGTAAACCCTGGTAGTTATAGAGGTTTTCTCCTACTAGAGAAAATTATTTTAAAATTTTTTGAATATTCCAAGTCAAGTACCACAGGAACCACTGGCATCCAGTGATAACTTTGCAGGTTTGGAGGTGTGTTGCCCGAACGGTGCTGGGATACTTTGGTTTTTTGGGTGGTAATTGCTAGAATAGTAACGTTGGCTGAATGATATGAGAGATGAATCTATAGTTAATGAAATATGTGATTTTAATTTTAAGCATAACTTGCATATTCTCATCTGTTTTATAAAATGTATGAGACATGAATAACTTGTGAATGCAAACAAAAATGACAGTATGGAAGCATCCTTTCTGTACACATAACAGCCAAGAAAAGCAAAGTATTTTACAAAATTAATGACAGAATTTGTAAAATTTCCAACCTCCCTACAGTGTGTAGGTGGTGAAAATGATCACCAAAATAAGTCAGAAAATTCTACATAAAGTTTATGTATTGTAGGCACACAAGTCATGGACCAAATTCACATATTTTGGCTCAGCTATTCAGGTGAGGAATTTGCTGCCTGTTCTGTAAAAAAGACATCTGAATAGGACAGTAGAACAAATAAAGCTCTCCCTTTACAAAAGATCATTGCTTCTTACACAGATAGTCATTAAGTCATTAAGTGGATTCCCTTTTTCAGCGGGTTTGGGGCTTTTTTGCAAGGAGTCAGCATTCTGATGTTTTGAAATACACTGACAAGATAATTGTAAATCCTAAGCCTGAAAGAGAATACTGAATGTGAGCCCAGCATTAAATCACTGTATATCCTAGGCTGCTAACAAGCTCTATAGCATCATGACAAGTATAGATGAAACATGCAACATCTAATTCATCGCTTCAGTACTTACAATAAATATGCCTGTAATTTTAAACTGTTTGTAGCTAACACATAATGTGACAAATAATGCTATAAACTTTTATCTCCTGGGAGGAAACAGATTTCAGACAAAGTTCACAAAGAAGATCCGTGTATTAAAACATATTTTGTAGAAAATACACTAATCACATAACAGAAAAGAAAAGTAAAAAAGGTGTCCTGGTATTTGGTGACGTTATTTCTGAATACCTGGATATTGTCCAAGAACCCAACAGGGGGTTTCATGTCTGTTTAGGGCCTCAGTGAAGTTAGTGGGGTTGTTCATGTACCCTTAAGGCCCATGCAAAATCCTAGAGCTAGCAAATTGCAGAATTCATGTTTATGGATTAGTCTCTGGGAGAGACTGAAATTTTATGCTTAATGGCTTAAATATTGTTAAAATCACCGAAGAACTTTTGTCCACTGTAGCAAACTGTGCAAAGAAGCAGCTGCTCATCAGTGACCACCAAAGCCCATCCCTCCCTGAGTATGCTTCCTGAGGGGAGCTGGGCTGTGAGTTAAGCCACCTGACGGGAACTTGAGATGCGATAAAGGTGGCACTATTGTCCAAATATCTCAGGTCTAAGGGGAAGCAAGCCTGGGGGAGTAGAATGTATCCACAAAGGAAACCATTCTCAGCACATGTGTTGAAAATCAGTTCTAGCTGGGGGGAGGCCACAGCCCACAGACCCATTTGCTGAGGCCAGGTTTGAACTCCCAGAAGGAGGTGAATGTTTGAGTGTGTAATGGCAAACCTCTGCCCTAAGGAGTGTACTGTCACCACCTGGAGGCTGGTTTTGAGGAGTTTGGTTTTGAGCCAGGGACTGAGGTTGATGGAGGCAAATTCTGCAGGGTGGGCTGGTGCTTCTTATCACGGTAATTGTCCTTCCTTACACAACTCACTCAGGTGTAAAACTCCCTCTCTTTCCCCCTCAGGAAAGTTGGATGGGGTATAACTGGCTCAACTGTTTTGACATCAGAAGCAGCTGTCTTGTCTTAGAAGGTGTCCAAAACCATCAAATACCCCCAAAGTGCCCTCAGACTCTTTTCTGAGGCCTTCCACCAAAGAACTGAAAGACATACACACACACATACACGACGAATCAGGAAGTTCCCACCTGAGACTTAGCACATTTTAACCCATCTGACTTTGTGCTTTGTGGGCTTTTTCCCCCACCCCAGACAGATAAAGATGGCAATCATCACTTCAACCCATGGACACCCAAGCTGCAACAATCAAACCTCATGTAGATCCATGGGTGGTGATCCATGTATCATTCTATTCTTATCCTTTCTTTCTTTTTCTTATACATTAAGTAATACCTTTATGCTTTCATATTTCCATATTAATATATATAATAATAACAAAATGGCTGCATACCAGCTTTGCCTTGCAACCAAATTGTTCTGAAATGAACCCTACATATGCATATTCACAAACATACATCATTCAGTGTCGTCTCACTCTAATCTGCCCCAAGGGATCTATTAACAAGAACCTGGGTTGCTCTTGCCTTCGTGGGGGTGGGTCGTAACAGTCTTCACTTTCACATATTACTGACATTGTTATGTTTTATAGGTAGACATGAAACACCTGTTTGGGTGCCGCTAGGTGTCCTTTCATAGATGAGTAAGTTTATCTGCATGAATAGTAAAATGACACATAGAAAAAAAACCCCAAGAAATGAAATGTCATGAATAATTGCATTTTAGTTTATTCATTTTAACTTAGAGCTAGTATACAGTAATATGCAGATGTTTTCTGCTATTATCTGTTTTTTGGAATGGAAAAAAATTCTCTTTTATAACATTCTGGTGTTCCTTACTTTAAGTGTTTGAAATTATCCCAGTAATTAAATGAAATGGATTAAATGAAACAGTGCAGTTAAGGGAAAGGAGATGCAATAGAGTGAGGTCTCCTTAAGGGAGCACAGTGAGGGAGGATTCATTGATGGGGTTTTTTTTTGGTTTTTTTGTTTTGTTTTGTTTTGGGTTTTTTTTTGGTTTTTTTTGCGTGGCTTTACTCAGGCTGACAGGAGACCCTGGGATCAAAGGCAATACTAAATATTAATGAATGCAGAAGCCTCAGAAAAGGAGGTGAGAGAAACTGATTGTCAGAAGCTGAAGACAGAAATGAATTCAGAAGAGAGTTGAAGACCTGAACACAATAGGAGACTAGCTTTTTTTCAAGCCCAGAAAGAAAAGGAAACAGGGATGATGGGAGCGGACCAGAACTTGCAAATAAGAGCAAGAGTAAAGACAGTTGTGAATATACACCCTTTTTTATAATTTTTCTATGTGTAAAATGTATTTTTTAATGAATAAAACTTATAGGAAGACATTGACAATGTTGTGAATAAACACATGTGAGTGAATAAGGCAAAACTTCATTTTGAAAAAGCCAAGAGATGCAGGTAATAGAAAATCAAATCATGGTTTGTCTTATAATCTGGATAAGGAAACTGGAGGTGAAGCTGAAGGAAGTACATTTAACCAAAAAGGAAAAGTCTAAAAGAGAAAGATATGTTTATAAAAGCCTAAATAAAAATAAAAATAAAGACTTCAGCAGAAAGAAAGCAGCCAGAATTGAAGAATTTGGCTTCCCAAATGTTTCAGGAACTACAATAAGGGCAAACTAAAATAAGGAAAAGAAATTGGTTAGTAAGTAAAGCTAGCAGATGAAAATAGCGACCAGTTGTAGGTGGCCCTTCTTGAGCAGGGGGATTGGCTTGGATGACCTCCAGAGAACCCTTTCAACCTCAGCCATTCTGAATTTCTGTGACATGGTCAGCGTAACCCTTACTGTAAGGAGGCAAACTTCCATTCTTAAAACCCTTCCACATTTGGAAACATAAGAAGAAATCTGAACAGCACAGTGGCTCACAAGAACAGAGGTTGCTGGGGAAAGTAAGTTGTTTCCAAGGCCAGGAGCAGGAATAACAACCTTTTACTGCGCAACACCTCCACAAGGATTTCACAATCAGCTCTAGTGTCTTTGCTGGGGTAGACATAGCACTACACCCTGAAACCTTTCACACAGGTCTGTGGATATAAAGAGGCATTTAACACGCAGCAGCTGAAATTTGCTAACCTTACGGTGTTTGAAACGTGTTTGTCACAAAGAAGAATCAGGGCCAGTTAGCTTCAAAACCAGGTTATTTTTGCAGAGCCAAGAGCAGTATCCTGACAGTGGCACTGGAAACATGGAATGCCAGGTGCACTCCCAGGTGTGACTGCGTTCATTGGCAGTTGTAGCTATGTGCTGTATTTCATTTTTTGGCTTTGCAGAGGTTCACTTCAGGAATGACATCTCCAAAGTGAACACGATGCCCAGAATACAAGTTTTAGATGGCAGCTCAGCAGCCCACCAGCTCCCACCTTTTGTCCTGGTCTGTGCAGGGTACATCTGTTACACACCCAATGAACAGCACATCATGCTGCCAAGCCTGTTTTATGTATATCTGAAGGTCTGAGGTATCTCCAGCACACTGTTCTGTATTGTGTCACCTACGCTGGCATTTGCCACACAGCTGGTGTGTGTTTGTTCACACAGGAGACAGCTGGGGGCTGAATCACAAGTACCCTCCAGCCATGGATAGCTCGGTGCAGCAATTAAGCCAGGAGTTTATTTATGTGGTTCTGAGATCATCAGCCTTAATCTACCGTACCTGACAGTAATCACAGATCCCATGACAAATGTTGCCCAAGTACAACTCTGTAAACAAAGTTACAAATAAGGCTTCAATTCTCATTAACTTGTTTTTCTCAGAAAGAATTTCTTAATTTCTGATTCCCTCAGATAATACATACAAACTCTAACCAGATTTTGTGAATAGATGCATAATTTACAACTAAATTATAGTTAAGGGAGTTAGGACTCATCTGACAAGAATGAATTTACAGAAATGAAAATATAATTGTATCAAGTATACACAGTCACAAAGCCTCTTCCAGTTACCCATATGAGTCAGATGTTGACACAGATTATATTTTCATTCATTACCATTACACCTTCTTCTCTTTTGAATCCCTTTGTCTGGTTCCTAAGCAACCACAAAAAGGCTCCTCTTCAGAGAGAATCTATAGTCATGACCCCAGAATGGGATTCCTTTAGGTAGATCGGCAGTGGTCCTAGGAATTTCAAATGCCTGCCACAGAATCCCACAAGGAATGGAGTACCTTGCATTAAAAGCATAAACCAGAGACACCAACATTCAGAAAGAAACTAAATCCAGAGCACTCTCCTAAATTATGCAGCTGAAATAATTGGATAGGTTGCTATCTCATGTACTTAACTTTGTGATCTTCCAGACTAAAAATGTCAACTCATTTCTTTGTCATTTACTTACTAGATGTGATCAGCATGTGACTGTTCAACTGAAGGCTAGCTGTATAGAAAGATAATTATTTCAATGATTGTTGGGAAGGCAAATTATTGAAGATTATTAAAATCTTTACCCAAAGCTGTCAATGACCTCCAGTTACAATTTGGAATAGTTACATTCATCCCTCGTGTCTCAGTTTGCTATCTAAAAGTAAAATACAACATATTCCTGCCTCATAAGGATTTTATTAATAGCTGTCCTTAAAATCCTTGAAGTTTCCTATACAAAGAACAAGATGCATATGAAAACCTACAAATGAGAAATGTTAGCAATATGACAACACTTGGTCTTTTTTCCTTTTATTTAATGCACAGATCTCATGTTAAGCAAGACAGACTAATTTAGTCTTCTTTCTCTAACAATTAAATCAAATTAATTTTGTTTTGAAATTTGGTAAATAAAGTACTATTGACCATGATGAGAGAAGGCCAAGCCTAGCCTTCACAGGCTTTTTTCCTTCAAAAGTGTTCTATGGACTAAATGCCAAAATCAGTGTTAGCACTGATTTTAAGTTAAGTGTTAAATTAAATCAGTAAGTGATTACTGATTGTAGATTCCGCCTTCCTTCTGGAATCAGAAGAGTTGTCATAATTCCACTTTGAAAGGGGAAAAACATCCTCTGTTTCCAAGCATATTACCAAAGCCTATATCTGATCTTCAGAAACAGCTCATGCCACTAAGGTCCTGTACTATGATTAGTTATGTCCCTGTGCATTCCTGCTAAGTTTGTCTGACCATAGTGAATCTTTTAAGGTTTCAATAGTTTCACGAAGAGAAAAACATTGCTAAGATTTTAACAAACCTCCTGTAGCAGACTCCTAGAATAACATTTGGTCTTAGCTACCAGCACTGTTCAGCAACATGGTCTCAGACAAACATGGAACTTGCCATGACAAAGAAGGCATTCCAAATTTTGGAAAGAATTAACTTCTTATCAATCTTATAAATGGCATTTCGGGGGGGGGAAAAAAAAAGGGAAACCACATATTGGATTTCTCTTTTCCATTCTTTTCCTGGAATGAGATACTCCATGTGATTTTGGATTGAGTAGTGGTAGTAAATGAAATTTTATCTAATAATGTGTGTCACTGTAGCCCTTTAGAATAACAGAGCAATAAGTAGAAAGTGTTTGTCATCTTTATACTACAATAAGGTTTCTTGATGCTTTGCTGTCAGTCTGGTTTTCAGATTGGTGGTGGATGCATAATTGCTGAAATATTACATTACATTATATTTCTATAATATCAGTTTAAAGAGAGATAGAAAGGCGTTTTAGGCTCTGAAGTTTCAGTTTAAAGTAATTCTCCTCCTTTTGTCTTGGTCCTCAATCTGTGCATTGAGTCATTTTTTCTTTCATTTTTTTCATTTCAGAGCCCTGGTTGTTTTGGTTTTTTAATACTAGCAATCATCATGGATAATATTTCACTTTACTAATGCAGCTTCCAGTTCGGGCCCTCATCCAAATTTCTCTTTCTCTTATTCCCTGATTTGATATTTCCTTTATTAGTCAACTGAGGTTGATGTACCTGTGAATCGAAGTCTTTGCAGCTTTCTGTGGCTAGACAAATCAGCACATTTCCTTTTGTAACCAATCTTTTACCACTGCAGCCAGGAGAAGTTTTTCTGTTGTTTACATAAGAAACAACTTTCAGACATTTACTTTTATTTCAGAGTCATCTATGTCCACTCGTATTTTAACACTATATGTGGGGTAGGAAAACCTTGAATTCAAATGCATCACCTAATTTTCTTAAACACTCTTAGGATCACCAGAGGAAGACCAGAGGAAGAGAATCAATGGGATGCCATCAGAATTCATCGAGTGGTGATATCTTTCTATTTAGTCTGTTTCTTTCATTCTTTTTCTCTCCCTTTCCTCTCTTTCCCATTTCTTTCTCTCTCTCTAGCTCACATTTACTGTTAAACAAAATTTATACTATTGACTTCAGCATATGGTTTTGATTGTACCTTAATTCACGTCTAATAATCATAATAACTGGATCTTAGGACACCTGATTTTCTATGACACCCACCTTATTGACTTACATTTGTTTTGATAATGGCTTTCTCTATTTCCTTGGTATTTTGCATTTCCTGAAATATCCAAATCTGTTTAGCAGTGGATCATCTAGTTTTGAGGTATCTGGCTACCACATTGGAGGAGTTAAGATTGATCCTATCACTTATGCTTCTTTTAGGCACTTGTTTTCATTATTACTCTTCACATCCCTCACTGTCTAAGGAGATATGTGAATCAATCTATATGCAGTACCAAGCAAAACTAGCAAGATTGCTTCAGCAAGCCAAGCTATTTATGAAATCCCTACACAACATTATATTATGCCCACACTGACATTTCCCACATATCCAAACGCAACAAAACAACCCTTTTTTTGAGACCGTGCTTGAATCAAACTCAGGCCATGTCCAAAAATGAAAGCATTCCAAGGGATCCAGATCCCATGAGCTAATAGATGATATAGAACACCTGCCTTTGAACCTCAGGAACTAAAATACATATTCAAACCCCTTTATCCTTATATCCATGTCCTGGCTTCAGCTGGGATAGAGTTAATTTTCTGTCTGGCAGCTGGAAGAGTCATGTATTCCAGATTTAGCATGACAAAAATGTTCATAATGTTTTAGTTGTTGCTGACTAGTTCCTATGCTAAGTCAAGGACTTTTCAGCTTCTCATGCTGACCCATCAGTGAGGAGGTTGGGGGTGCACAAAGACTTGGGATGGGACAGAGATGAGACAGCTGACCCTAAGCAGCCAAAGGGATATTCTATATGGTGATTAGCTGCCTACCAGGTTAAATCATAGCAGGTCACCACCAAGTCTCGTTGTGCTATTTTCTCTATACTTACTCTTACTTTACACTTGTCTCTTCTATGAATACTTAATTTTATTTATTTATTTGACAAGAAAAGGTTACCTTTTATTACAGTATTCACACCCCAAGAGATTTGGCAGATCTGGTATTATTTAATTTGTTTGTTATAGTCCAGAAAATGTCACAATAGACTTCAAAATTACCTGGACTAAGACAGTAACAGAAAGATGGGAAATTTGAGATCCAGGTGCTGGATTATTTTAAATACCCAACTTTCCTGAATCATGCTGCTTTCTTTACCTATGCAGCTATTGTAAGCATAACCATGCACTATCAGTATTTGGTTAGTTAGGACAAATTCAGCTTTTATACAGACAGCAAAGAAGGGACAGTCAAGAAAAGATTTTTCTAAGGGCACAATGCTGGGCAGTGATACTAGACTTCATGATGACCGGCATGTCACCTTGCTACTAAAACAGAATATAAAGATGTAAATGAAACGATGCAATGCGTGCTTATTGGAGAAAATCCCGGCACATTCAATTATCATGCAGCCTACCAAATTAGCTAAAGTTCATGTTGGAGTTTCCAGGATTTTTCCCACTAGGACAGACATCCATGGCATGGTTGAACACAATTGCACTTCCCAGTTTCCACTGGTTACTGGAAAATATATGACACATGGCAAATTTTAGTGAAATTTTCCCTAGTTTTAGCAGGTTGTTATGTCTACATGTAAAGTGGTGACCAAAGTCATACCTTGCTGATAAATACATGTCATGGTCCTAACCATGATATTCTGAGATACCTGTAAGGGCCTCTTAGCTGATGAGAAATGACCATTCCAAGTGAATTCAATGGCATTTCCCATATTGTCTATACCTCACATAGAGGAGATGCATAGATATTTACTTCTAAAAATGAAACTGCAGAAAAAGTGTTCAAGATATATAAATTTGCAAATATAATTGTGATTTCATAGCCTCTTAGCCCCAGAGAAGTAGAAAACAAATTTTAAATTAAAACAATGCCTTCTTCCAAATGGGAAAAAATAATATATGTTATGTTCTTTATTATTTATTTACCAAAATTAAAATTTCCATTTTTGGAGGACTGGGGGAGTAAAATCTTTATGAGAATGATTTTCTATTGGGATTATAGCAGTCAAGATCAGTTCCTCAGTTCCTTTATATGGAGTTTGAAACTAGATGAATTTTAGCTTATAAATGTAGGGGTCTAACAGTGCCTACACCAGAGAAGAAAATTTAAAAAACCTAATCAATCTCAGACTGTATTTTTCACTTACTAGTACAAAAACAGTCCTAGCTCCTCAAAAGTTCAGAGTTTGTTATATCAGACCTATGATACCTTTTTCAACAGTCTGGAGAGGAGAAACAATGTGACTTGGCTTGTTTCACTACTTCCCCTTATTAGCAGTTTGTCTCCTCCTACACTGCCCGCACAATGCATTTTCTCCCTTTGTTTTATTGCTTGAAACAAGTAGAAAATTTACTTTGTCCAAGCATGAACTGACTACCATGTTTTACTTTTTACAAAGTGCAACTTCTTACAAAATTCCCATAACTATTCATGCAACCCAGCAAAACTAGCCTTAAAGATATGGATTTCTTATTAGCATTAAGGTCATCCTTAATTGCTTCAGCCAGATTTAAAAAACCCAGGCTGGAAGAAATGAACATGTATTTTTCTTTTGATTCTCTTCCCCAATAAATAAAAAGTATTAAAATCCATAAAAATGATTGTTTCAAAATGTAGAAACACTCACCCCCCAGTGTTCTCAAATTTCCTAGAAACAGCTGGATGTCTTCTCATTTAACTTGGAATTCCAACTGTGCAGCTTCACTGAATTTAGCAGATTTATGCTACCTGTCAGAGGAAAATGATTCAAGACCAGGTTTTTTTTGTATGATGCACGCAAATAATACTAACAGTGCAAATTTGTAAATATAAATCTAATTCTTTCTAAAATTCTTTAGTACAAATGAGAATAAGGAAAACATTGTACCATGGATAGGAAAAAAACATTCAAAAGAGATCACAGAAAATTCTTGGATTTTCATTTTTCAAAGAAAATCAGGGCAGACGTTTTCACAGAAACATTTTTCCGAGTATTTGCTATGCCAACAATTTCTGCTTTGAAATCTGACCACAATAATTTGCACTGAAGTGTTCACTATGCAGGTTTGGCAAATATTGTTGCGGGCTTTCTGACTTAACTAGGAAAGAAAAGATAATATACTCTTGGAGAAATGTATCTTTGTTATCATGATAAATCTTGTTTAAAATTACCAGTATCTCCTTAGTAGTAGTAGTAGTAGTAGTGGCTACTAGGTGGCTTGTACAATCTGCAGAGATTTTGAGAGACATAACTGGAAGCTTAATGACTGGCAGGATATCAATGAGGGTTAAGAACAAACAGAATTGGGCAAAGAAAATGAGTGTGTGCTGGGGGAGGGAGGGATTGCACTGTTGACAACTCCAGGAAGAGGAATAGGACAGTCGTGACTTATTGAAAAAAATTTCTTTGCTTGACCTTTTATATTTTCAGTGCATTTACAAAAGTTGTTAATTTTTGAGTAAAAATCTATTTTGTTTTTGTTGTTGAGGCATTGACAACCTCTGTCCTCAGCACACTTAAAAACCAGAAAGTTTACATGCCTTCTGTTTAAGATCTGATTATGTGATCTTAATAGTGTTTAAGGTAATTGTGATCTTTAAGTCTCCTACACCTTCAGAAGCCCAAACACATAATCGCACCACAGTAAGTAACTCCAAAGGCCAGACCTGAGAAGGTCCAGAACAAGGCAAATCTTGCAACATATGGGATAAATGTTTTGCCTTCAACCTGGGAGCAATTAAAGCTGATCCCAGCCTGCATTTGCTGCACAAGGGTGATAGGTTCCTAAAACTTAGTATATGTTCCTAAAACTTCAGCAAGATATTTGTGGCTTGCTAAGTGACTGCTGGATGAAATACCTTGAATTGTGCTGCACAAGACACCAGACTAGATGATCACAATGATCGCTTCTGTCTTAAAATCTAAAATTTTTTTTTAAAAAATAATTTAGATAAATGTGAGATGAGGGAAAAATCTTTCTGTCTGACTTAGCTTAATGACTCTGTTGTCTTAACTACTTGAGGGAAATTAAGTAAATGGAGTGCAGCGACTAAAACAAATCACTGATGCAACTTTTACAATATCTGTATAGAAAACAATGTATACTCTCAGTTCTGCTACTGTTTGAAGGCGTCAGTAGGAATGGATGTACATCTTGGTGCACTCATTTGTTTTCTTCATAAAAGAATTTTAAATGAGAAAAGCAGATAGATAGTTAAAAATATCATTGAAACCTCATTAAAATTTGAAAAAAGTGCTTAACACTGAACACTTTTGCTTGACTATTCTACAGTGCAAAAGATCAAATTCTATATTGTGTATGTTATTTCAAGGAGGTGATATGGCAGTTGCCACGGCAACAAGACTTTTTAAAAAGCTAAAATAAAGGATGTTGCTGACATGACCCATTGTAACAATAACTCACATGACCATGAGACTCAGGAAGATAAGATAACCTAGGGGGAAAAAAAAAAAAAGAAAAGGAAAAAACCCTAGAATTGTATCTTACCTTTTAAAGAATTTTCTTCTCTCTTTTCCGTAAATACAAATTAGCACATTTTGCAAATACCTTCCAGATTTGGAAGAAAATACATATGCCTGAAACTCTTATTTTAATGATAATAAGTAATGAAATACCATGACATGTTCATTATTTCAGGGGGGGATCCATCCTATATTCACATCAGAGTGGATTTTTTTGTTTAGGAGCAAAGTTTGAGAGACGAGCAGAGCACTGTGAGGGGATATGGGTCTGCAAGACTGTGTGTGCCTTGATAACAGGAACCTGCCATGTACTGCAAGACACAAGAGAGCTTCTTATGCATGGGGCTACAACAATGGCACCAAGCTCTGCAGCTGAGCAGAGTGCACTCACCTTTGAGCATGAGGCCCTGGTGCACAGGAGCACAAACATTCTTCCTCCATGCCCAGCCCCCAGCCTGAGGGCTGTGTTTGGTACTGGGGAAACAGGGGTGCTGACCTCTGCTGCTGATAGACAATTGATCTTATTTCCTGTTCTTTCTTCCATAGCTGAACTTTTACCTGAAGGCATGTTCTGCCACTGCTCATGAAGAATTTACAACCTGTGAGTAAGCAACCTGTAGCTGTTGCAAGAAAACTATAGTCAAAAAAGTACATCATGAAATACAGCAAAAAGCACAATCCAGCCACCAATAAAAAGTTATGAAGTCCACACGTCTAAAGATCACCTATGATAACAAACAGCAGTTGCACAAAGCATTCATACTGATCCACAGAAATAATATCTCATCGAAGTTCCATAAGCCTGTTATGGATGCACAGATTGGGTGACAGATTGGGACTGTCTGTATGATCAGACAGCAAACATGCTGACCCTCACCCCTCAGCTTCACCACGGCAGCCTGAATCCCTTTGCTCTGACCCACGCACCTTTCCTTTGCTGCAGGAACCATCAACAAGGTTTGTTAGCAATCCCAAAAGTTTTGCTGCCTTGATGGGTAGGGCCAGTAGAGTTTTCTTCCAAGTTTCTTTCTCTTTGATTTGTTTTGATGAGGGCAATTTCTTCACAATTAACATTTCAGACGACCTTTGACATATAACAGCAGTAGAGTTCTTAAATATGCATATATATTTACGTGCAGATATGTACATACACACACACAAATATTTATATGCAAGTATGCAGCAAGAGAAATTTTTCATTCATTCATTCATTCATTCATTCATTCATTCATTTTCATATAATAAGAAAGGGATCTGTGATCTGTCAAATAGACCTTTCCCAAACACCCTTCCAATATTGTAAAATTTGATATGTATTTTCTCTGTTATTGTGACTGGATGGTAAAAAGAAAAATGGATGATCACCTTAATTTTAATGCTTTGTACTTTAATGTTGAGAGGGTTTTTTTCAAACACCAGACCAAATTAATATTTTTTTTTAAACATCAGACACTGTTTATAATTTCTTGAATATTAAGCAATTTAAACCCCTAGATAAGCCAGCTGCCTATTACAAAAAAATGTATTTGACATATGTTTGACCAAGTTCATAGAATCATAGAATATCCTGAGTTGGAAGGAATTCACAAGGATCATCAAGTCCAATTCCTGGCCCAGCACAGGCCAGCCCCAACAATCACACCATGTGCCTGAGAGCATTTTCCAAATGCTTCTTGAACTCTGGCAGACTGGTGCTGTGACCACTACCTTGGGGAGCCTGTTCCTGTTATTAAAATTAATGTGACTAAAACAACAATACAGTTAAAGAGGAAGCAGTCTGTAGTTCATGTAAAAAGAAGAATCAAGGGCTTAGATACCTTGAAAAAAGTTGTGACATGCTAGGGTTTTCATACTATACATGGTAAGACATAATATGGTTTTCATACCATAAGTACAAAAAATATAAAACTGAATCTCATATTCAGAAGGAGACTGGGATGCTGAGACATTTCTTGTGAGAGTAAGGTTTTGGATGCTGAGACATTTCTCATGAGAGCAAGGTTTTGAAGCAAGTGATTACAGCCAGGAGCTCAGCCATAGGACCTTTACAAATGTCTCTCTTCCCCTTCTTCAGTTGCGAGGAGAGCCATGATGGAGCCTGTGTTTCCTTTCTGCTGATGAAGTTAGTGCAGAATCTGCGTAAAGACAAAGCTGAAATTTTGTCTAAGCATGTAACTGGCACATTTGTTTCGAGTTTGCCCATTTGGGACTGAAAACAGAAACTGAGCCAGAAATAACCAGAACTCTCAGTAGAGAATATTCATAAGTCATAGTCCCTAAAAGCAATTACAGACTATTTCCAGCCTGGACTACACAGATGTTAGCCTTTTAATGAAATTTTGCTGTAAATTCTTCTTTCCAGGTACCCAAACTGTAAGTTCTTCTTTACACTTGTTATTTTTGCAAGCATTTTTATTTCTGTTGGAAGGGATCAAGAGAGTGAAATAGTAAAATTTTATTTTACTGCTTTGGAGTCTTTAGAATTAAAAAAGAAAAGAGCAAACATTAAAACCCAAAAGCCTTTCAGAAATATGTAAGTTTCTCTAACTCAAATTAAACCCCCAAAAAGGTAACACAGCAGCAAAAAAGTCAACAAAACTAGTTTTTTCTTGATTTTGAGAAAAAACTGTCTGAGATAAAAAGGTTGCATAAGGCTTACTTTATGTTCTCTATGTTCTCTTATTCTTTTGTTCTTAATATCACCTTATTTTTTGTCACTGAGGTCAACTGACTTATTGTATGGCAAACATAATGTGATGCCAAATGTAGGTCTCTGATTTGAAATACAGATATATCTGGTTCCAGCTATCATCCTCTCCTGGCTAACACAGGAAGAAATCCTGTATACTCAGGAGAGCAGGTTAGTTATTGCCATAACTAAATACTTTAAATACTTTGCTGAAAATAAAAAGAAATGTTGATATTCAATGAATTATTAAATCACTCTGAATTCATAAATGCTACTAAAAGAATGACACAAATAGTGAGAAAACACAAAGGATTTTGTTGACAGTAATCTGTGGTAGAAGGTAACGCCAGTTAGGGAATAAAAATCTTTTTTTCTATATTAATTGTTTCAGTTAGAATGATAGAAAACGGAAATGAAATACTTAAGTTGTCTATTCTGATTAAGACCTTACAGAGACCTGTGGCAAAAACTGATCATGCAGTTCTGTAGATGAAAAAAATATTAAATATTGGTTTTCTTATTTAAATTTACCCCAAATATAATTTCCATATTTGTTTTAAATTTTATTTATAGATATTTCTGAATTTAAAAAATCCCAATAATTATTCTATGTGAATACTTTTCAGAAAAAAACCCAAAACAATGAAAGACATTTCTTGTTATAACATTATTTTGAAAAAATACTATTATAGAATTTTAATAATTTCACATTCTACATGCCAGTTCATTTTATCTCATTCATAATGCAAGTTTGGTGCACATGACTTGTTGGCTTAGTGTCTTTGGTGTGCTTTCATGGAAACAAATTATAAAGTCGAACAACTTCATCTGACTGAATGTCAAACACTGCCAGAAAGTTAGTTAATTTCAGCCAGAAGAAGGAACTAACTGAAAACTATAGGCTTAATTATAAGCAAGAAGACTGGTCACCAAGGAAATAACAACTACAAAAACCAGAGCTGGGAAAATCTGCAAAATTCTGAAAATGTAAAAAGCTGTGGAAGGTAATCAGGACTGTCCCCTGACACTGAGGTAAGTATAAAGAAGGGATGAAAACATGAAACAAAATTTCCCCAGAAGTGTCTCCCAGTCTTCAGTGGTCCTTGGTTGAGCCATAGGGGGTTATTTATGTAAGAGAGGCTCAAAGGGGTTTTTGTTCACACTAATTTCTCTGCTTCCTTTTTGAAGCTGCACATATTTTATGCCAACCATATCATGCAGCAGAGTCCCAAGCTTACCTGTGAGCTGTGCCACAGGCCAAATCCATCTGTTGGTTTCAAACAAATCTACTGCTAATTATATGTGATTCTGTCTCATTTTCATACAGAGAGAGGCAGTAAACTGTTTTGCTCCTCATCTCATCCTCTGTGATACAGGTTTCATAAATGTGCATTACACTTCTTTTCATCTCTTTTTCTGACTGGCAAAGTCTCTTTTGATTAACTCTTCATGAGTGCCATCCCATACCTCTTACCACCTTTGCCCCTTTTCTAAACATCTCCCAGGCCTACCATATATTTATTGAGGTGGCGGTGCAGGACTATGTGCATCATTTCAGAAGCGGATTAGATGCCGTGCACATAATTGATGGATTAACAACACAACCATGTTTCTCCCTGCTCCTTTCTAGGTTCTGATATTCGGTTAATATGATGAAAGGATGGCACTACACAATAGGTGCCTCTTCCAGTTTAAATTCAGTGAAAGGAGAGCAGCCACTCGGATGTAAATCCTACCCATTGCATTTACAAAAATCATGGTGGCCAACACATTGCCCTATTTCCTTCTGATTCACAAACACTGGCTTCATTTCATCATTTTGGGCACAGCTCCTGGTTAGCTTAATTAATACTTCCCATAAAGCAAGTCAGCAGAAAGACCTGAGATCAGGATGGCTGATAGAGTCAACATAGCTATAACATAGTGCATTTTACCAGAAAAATACATTTGATTATATCTGTCAACAACTCTGAGACAAACTTCTTAATTCTGAGTTTTATCCTCTGTGTGCAAAGGAAACCATATAGGAGGAGAAATATTGCAGTTACTCGAAGTTTGCTTAAGGTATTTGTCTTCATATATCTACTGAAAGGAAAGAAAAAGGCTCATTTCCCACAAGCTTTACTTGTTTCTTTGATAGTGATTAATATATTCTTCTTACCGGAATAAGAACCAAATGACTGCAGGCTATTATCTGTCCAGTAATTTTAAACAAATATATTCCTTTATTCTTTCTCCCCTGCATGTGCTGCAATCTGCTTTAGTGGCTCTGGAAATCATTGCTGCTACAGCTCTCCTCAAACTTCGTGAAGTTCTGGACTTTTCTGAGTTCAGAGACCTTAAGTCTATGGACAACTTAAAGAAAAACACAGAATCACAATGAGATGAAAAGGAAAAAGAAATTCTTGGAAATAAATAAATGCTGCTTTCTGATTTTTTGAGAAATTCTGTTTCTCACATAAAAACCCCATCAAAGCTGTAGACTACAAAATATAATTTTTAGAAATTTAAGTAAATGTGGACTTAATGTTCCCTATTCTAGAGAAAGTCCTATCAGTCTGTTCAGACTCGAAAAATAACAAACTAAAGAAGCTATATGAATATTAAACCCTTGAACAATTGCCCACAGGCAATATTTGCTGATGGTGAAATTGAGACGTGAGGAGGTGGAAAAGGAGTAGGTGTAAAAGATTTACGAGGAATAGAAAGAAGACAGAACAGCGGACACAGTGGAGGATGGAGAATTGACAGCAATATTCAGGGTATAAATTCGCTATTAGCTTGCAAGGAAATGAAGTAATACCATTTAAATTTAGCAAGGTGGGTTGCTGAGATACATGCAGAAAATAGAGACTTCAAGAATTTTCAAAGAAAACACAAATTATATTTTGATGATCAATCTGTCCCACAGTCTTCCCATTCTCTTAGTAAGCAGAGCTGGTTGCATGAATGAAGAGCCACAGAGAAGTACACAGCTTTAAATTCAAGTGTGTTTTCTTCTCTTTTGGGTATAAAACGATAATTTTACAAAAAAGCACAAGCTCTTATGACCTTGCTCAACTATTTTTGTGTTCAAATTTCAGCTGGGATCTGGAGGCTGGTATTTTTCTGAGTATTTTACAAACCTTCAAAAATGGTAGCCCACCCATTCATGTGCTATCTGAGCCTCAGGGAGCAGAAAAGAAAACTCCAGTAGTGGATGGTTCTGAATTTGAATTATCATAGATCAGCACTTCGGTGTGATAACTTTTCATAGGCACAGAGATTCTGAAAGCAACTATGTGTGCTTACACTAGTTCATGGAATAGACTTGATTTTTTTGCATTCAATGATCCCTTTTTGTGAGCCTTCCAGTTCTGTTTGTCAGTACTTTCTGAATCAGACTGAAAAGATAAGGAAATTTTCATAGACAATGGAAATGTGACATGGCAAAATGCAACAGCCTATGAAAAATTATGCAAAAATTACAGTAAACCACAAAGATTGTGTATATAGATTTTGACTTTTTTGTTTTATATTCGAAGAATAAAATCACAACATAGGGTTCATTTTCTTTTAAAAAGGGAGGAAAATGTTAGTATTTTTAAATGAATATTGTGACTTCCAAGAAAGTGCAATTCTCAGTAAATATAATGTAATCAACATGTGCATTTTCAGATAGGCACTGACAGTGTGAGTTGAGGCTGTGTGACCCAGGAATAAGTTGCTCCATGCACAGTCTCTTCCCTTTCCTGAGTGACCTTCAGGGCTAGAGAGCAGAGACAGACTGGGAATAGAGATTTCTTTAAACTGATTTATCCAGTGCCTAAAATGTTGGTAATGATACCTTGTGAAATTTTGCTGATGCTGTGACATACAGATACATAGGTAGATTAATTGGGCCATTTATGATAATGTTTTGCTTTCCTGGTTTTTTTTCCCCAAGATGAAATGGCAGGTGGAAGCACATTTCCTAGAATAATGGCAGGGTTTATTTTTTTCAAGGGAATGTATTAGCTTTCCTCTTCCAAGTAACACGGTTATGTGAAAAAGGCAGGAGGCTCCATTAGAGCAAACCTGAAGCTGCAACATTTAGGCATCAAGGAAATCTGAAAATGTAGCATAGTGGTAATTTTGTCCAATTGCTTCTGAAAAATGAAAAGCTATCAAAATACAGACAGGCATAAGCTGCCCAATATAAACTTGAGCAGCAAGGTTCTTTCAATCACTTGGAAGGAAGTCTGACATCCTTAAAATATATCTTTCCTTCTGCACATGCTTTGAAGAGAGCGGGATAGAATTATTCCTCCACTAAAAAAATTTGCCTGAGAGAATTTTTTTCACGGTTTCAGAGTTTTCTGACTTTTGATATTAAAAAAAAATAAAATAAAATATTCACTTCACTCCCAGACAACAAAAGAAATACGATTTTAAATGGCATGGGAATTTTTAATAGAATTTCGTATTTCATCAGCAGACATTTTATTTCGGAACTGGTGAAAAATTCTATTTCTGATGTTTAGCTATCCTGTTGAATGGAGCTAAGCTGTTATGTAAAGTCTCAGAGCATTATGGTCTACTCTTTAACTACAGGGCTCAAAAAGTGCAAAATCTGTCTAATTGAAATACCTTCAAATCAATCAGTAGGCATCTCTCAAATCCCACCGGAAACCATATGTCTACAGGAACACATAGTTATCTGCAGAAATTATCTATTGTTTGTCTAAAATCTGTAAAGAGACGGGAACTGATTAAAACTGTATGTACAAACATATATGCAAAATACTCTTAAAACCAAGCAAATATTGAGGATATAAAATCTGACACCTGGAAAAAACACTGTGCTGAAAGAACATTTCTGGTGGATCTGCAGAGAGGGTCCTAGTGTAATTTTGACTGCAGGAAATTTTACAGTGACAAATTTTCTTTAACTCCAAATGGAAATAAAAATAAAGATGGAAAACCTAGTGTGTTTAAAATCATGCCAGTTATCAGGGCAGAGAGGAACTTTGAGTGGAATGCTTCCATCTCTCTCTTCTTCCAGTAGTCTATGGAGGTGGTTGGCACCTCCACTTCACTGGTCCCAAGCATCCAGAAATGAGGGTAAAAGTCCTGTGAAAAATGTGACTTTATGGAGGTCAGGAAAAAATTCAGTTGTCACTGCAGGGTTCTTTAATAGCATCAGGTAAAAAGCTGTGTTTCCCTTCCCAGCAGCCATTCACTAAACTGTCTAGCTCCTCAGATGAATGGAGTAGGTGCATTACCAGCGAGTCTCATTCATTACACCACTCTGACTCACTCCAGGGAAAAAAAGAAAACAGATCACTGAACAAGACAGATTTCTATGGGAAAAACTATGTGGTTGTACATTACAGTAAAACTTTCACTGGATATATTTTCCTTTCCTATATGTAAGGTAAAGAGGGGAAAGCACCCAAATAAGGATCACTAGGCACATTTAAATGGAGTAGTAACATTACTGAAAGACCTGGATTGTACAAACAAGAATATTTAAACATCTCAAAATTTTCCAGTAAATGAAAAAAAAAAAGTCTTATTTAGAAGACTGCTTAATCATTTTTGGTGCTTTGAGCACTCTGGACAATAGAGAAAATAACTTAATAAGAGGCAAAGAAGAAGCAGAAAACTTTCTAGTCATGAAGGGACATCCTCTGAGCCATCCTATAGGACATGAAACCTACACAGATTGTAAATTCTCCTTCTCCAAAGGCATTTTAGAAAGAGGTTTTGCATGCATAGGTCAGTAAAACTACAGAGATACTTGGTCAACCCAAAATACAGACTAAAGAATCATTTCCCATCTCTTCCAGGATCATGTTTCCATCTTCAATTTATCAGTGAAAACACCTCTGATATATTATAAAGCATTAGACCATCTGGTTTTGTAAGACAAAGTAGGTCCCCTAAAGTCAGTAGTGATCATTAGATTTCTGACATGAAGATCTGATTGTAAGAATCTCTTTACCTAGCACAAAAATCCCAAACAAAGAAAAAAAGCAACCCCCCGTAATTACGTTAAAAAACCAAAATCAAACAAAAAAGTATTTCTGACTAACCATCAAAGAACACAAAACAACTTTCCAACTAAGGCAAAAGAAGAGATACAACAGAAGAGCTCTGTTTCAAAGGCTGCCTATGGGATTCCTGGCAGCACAGAGGAAATATTCTAAGAAGGAACCTGAATTGCACCACAGATGGCAAGGGCAACTATCCATAAGTATTTTCTTTTGACATAATTTATACTTGCAATAGTAACTTCTTAGAAAGACATGCTCTCTAAGTACATATTGACCCAAAGACATTGAAGCCTCAAACATCTTGAATGTATGTAACATTTTTGGACCTCAGCAAAGCCTTCCATACTGCCCCACACAGTGTCCTGGACAAAATGTCCAGTATTCAGCTGGATAAACACGTCATGCCACTGGCTCAGGGGTTGGGCACAAAGAGTTACAGTGAATGGGGTGACATCGAGCTGGCCACCTGTCAGTAGTGGGGCTCTGTAGGGCTCCATCCTCAGCCCTACACTCTTCAACATCTTTCTTAATGAGCTTTGTTAATGACACAGGACTGAAATCAATACTAAGTAAGTTTGCCAGTGCCATTAAATTGGGAGGAGCTGTTGATTCCCTCGAAGGCAGGGAAGTCCTGTAGAGAGACATCAACAAATTAGAGACATAGGGAATCACCAACCATGCGAAGCTGAACAAGGACAAGTGCCAGAATCTGCACCCGCAACAAGCAGGGACAACCCTGGATGTGTGTATAGACAGAGGAACGAGAGGCTGGAGAGCAGAGCTCTGGGAAGAGACCTGGGGCTCCTGGCCGATGGCAAGTTGAGACTGAGTCAGGAGTGCGCCGGCAGCCAGGAGGGCCAACTGTGTCCTGGGGGGCATCAGGAGCAGCCTCTCCAGGTGGGGAGTCCCACACAGAGCCAGGAGGTGGACTCGATGACCCTGGTGGGTCCCCTCCTGCTCAGGATATTCTATGAAGTTCCATTTTAGGGGAATGTTCAAATACGTAATGCCTGCAAACAATTATTTTATAGCCCAACTCCTGAACAAAATGACCTCTTATTTCTCTCTTACGCAACTGAAAATCTTTACCATAAAAATAATTTTTAAAATTCTCTCATCTTCCCTTTTCAGAATGAAAAATGACAATGTGAGGTGCTAGATTGTGTAAACACACCACAATAATTTTTTTTATTTTAATGGCTTTCTCTGGATTGGATGCTTTTTACCTTCTCATTTTCTTCTGGAATCTAAATGTGAAGTTCTTATGAAAGTGATGTCAAGCTGCTCATGTAATGTAGTTATTTTCCTACCATCACTGCACTTCTCATTAGGTTTTTTTTCAGTCTTACAATGCCCAAGAGGCCATAAAAATTTAAATAAGCTGCAGGTTATTAATCAAAGAAGACTTTTATAGAAATCAACACAAATTGAAAGCCATAGCTGTTTTTAAGAATGGCAGTTATTAATGAGGGAAATAATGCAGGTCAATATAACAAGATAACTATTGGAAATTAGGCATTGGAAAACATTATGGCATTCCAGGAAATCTGGGTCTGACAAGATTTTTAATAAACAATGGCTAAAAAATGCAGATTATCTATTTGAAAAAAGATAAAAGAGTACCACTAACATTTTTAGAACAGGGATAATTTTAACATTGAGCTTGTTAGCAGAAGATGGAAAGCTGTGAAAAGATTTTCAGGCAGCTTCTGAATTTGTTGGGCTGGGCCCAGCTTTGCTTTTATAGAGAGTAATGCATGGCAGAAGCTGTCTGGGATATAAAACAGAATAAAGAAAAGAAGAAGGCCAGACTTGGAGCCGGAGTTCATTTGCATGTGGAGCTCACTCATTTTCATTAGCGGGTTGCTCAGACAGATGTTCTTTGCACTCCAAAGTATCTCCCTTTGTGGATAAGTGGCCTACAAATTCAGCATTGTATTTAACTGGTATGGTCTTTAAGAGCTTTAGCCCAAGAAATTCAGAAACAAAAAAATAACAGGATGTTCAAGTTAACTGAAAGTATAGTCTAGACACATAACCTGTTAATAAATGGCACAAATAGGGAGCTCTTTCATGTAAATTTTGGGGGGAAAACAGTGTAAGTTAAAACAATGTAAATCAGGAAATCAGAGTGAGTCACCACTTAAAAGGACATAAGAAAGGCAAGACTTGTTCTAAAAATATACAGGGAAAAGAAGAAACAAATGCAACTATTGAAAGTTTTATTTACAGGATAAATTGTTACTTAAAAATGGCAAGAATGAGATGAGTACTTATGGCTTATCTTGCTTCACTTCTTAAAGGCACAAATATATTCCTGCCCTGTGGTAATAATGTACTTACAATAATAGCCAAGGAAGGTGGTGAGGCAGAGACCAGAATAGAAACCTAAATGGAGTATGGAAAATTGGGTCTAAAATTTGCTTCTCAGCTCAATTATTAACAATTTGTGTTGAATGTACTACCTGAAAAAAGGTCATGTTTAAAGATGAAGGCAGCCAGGGAAGCACTGCTCAGTACAGTTTATTACAGCTAAGCAGGAAGCTCCTGGCAGAACACAACAGAGACTGACTGAGCTGCTGCACGCCCTGGCCAGCCAGGGGGGAGGCTGAAATGAATGCCAGCAGAGAAAATCAAACATAATGGGATTACACATGGACAGTGGCACCAGGAAAAAAGAGTGGTGGACTCTGATCCACTCCTGCTCTTCTGCTGTGCCCCTCCTGTGGCACGCAGGCCAGGGTTCTTGCAAAGCAAGGACAACTTCTTACCTGCTTTGTCAGAATTTCCCTGGCAGAAAGGATGCAGAGTATGTGATACATTTGGCTTTGGGCTCGTATTTCTTCTCTGCTGAAAGTAATGAGAGAGCAGAATCCTCTCAGCGAACCACTCTGCCACCTCTAGAGACTGGCTGCTCATGCAGTGACCCTCACTACCTGCAAACTTTTGGATCATGATATATCCATCCCAGAATGAACAAGGATTACCCTTCTGTGAGGAAATTCAGTTAGAAGGTGATTCAACACTGGCTGGAAGAAAACTGGAAAGCAGGAAGAATGGAGCCACTTAGAAGAAGAAAAGAAGCATAAATGTCAGTAATGCACAAGGACACAGATAGTGAGGGCAAAGCTGGGGAACTCTGAGGGAAACAACTGTATGGCACTTTAGTATCACGCTGTTAATGAGTAGTGTCCAGAGTGAACACAGAGAGCAAGGAATTTTACCTTCTTACAGCAAATAACTGCATCTGTTACGTCTTTTTCTGAGCATAACACTTACTGTGTCCACTGTCTGGAGAGGACAGATGGCCTACCAGGGCTGTATGACCTGAATGTATTGAAACAGTGAGGGAAATTTTTGATAAAAGCAAAAAATCCTCCTCTTCTCTGAGCAGACTGTTTTCACAAACCATGTCTTATAGATTAATTAATCTTCTTAGACGAGCTCGGATTTTAGGTGGTTGTTTCACTTTCCCTGTGGTCATTGCACAGGCTTCTCTGAGATGGCAGTGACTATTTGGGGACCTTGTCCATCCAAAGGGAGTGAACATTAGTTGCAATTCAAACAATGTTTTGAGAGAGAAGGAAAATACAAAGATACAGACAGAACAAGTTCAGGTGAAGGTAAGACCCAGGTATTTCTGGCTTTTGAGCATTGATGGATTTTGTTCCCTAAATAGGCATTGAAACAATAGGAAGGGATATTGCTGTGCAACCAAAGAATGACAAATTTAGTAGCTATATTTAAGAATAGGCAATGTTTCAGACAACCATAAGCCCACTAGTCTGACCCCTGTGTTACACAGGGCTCTAGATCAAACTGTGAAGGAAAGAATAAAGAATGGAAAGGTGAAAAAGCATAAACTGCGGCAGACTAAATGAGGTCAATTTCATATCTGTACAGAACTGATAATTAAAGATCCAGAGTAAGCAGGCAGAACTACCTAATCTATGTGAACTTCAGTGAGACATTTAAAGCAGAACACACTGGAGAAGACAGGAGCTATTTAAATCACAGAGAAAATAAATAACTGGCTAATGCAAAGGAGTGTCAGGTGACATGTATTTTGAGTCATTGCCAATACCTGAGAAAGATCAGAATATTTTATGGGAATAACTGAATGATCACAAGGCGTGGAAAAATAGAAATAGTTTAAATTTAAGAGTGCAATGTGCAAAAGTGCAAATCATGCCTTAGTAAAAAGATAGGAAAAACGACTGCTCCAAGCTGACTCATCATCAGCTGAGAGCTAAAAATGATAAAAATGTCTGGGCAAAGCAAAGCATTGTTAGGAGAGCTACAGTCTACCAATGTGTTGCAACAGAAAAATTAAATAAAACAAAACAAAACAAAACAACAACAACAACAACAACAACAACAAAAAAAAAACCTCCAAGAATTTATTAGTTGCACCATTTCCAGAGGAGATAAAGGTATGTTAATGCACTTTACAAAGCATTGTGGACATTCCAACCATAAAAGAATGCATAATTCCAATCACTCACACTCAAAAAAGACAAAGTCAGACTGGAATGGAAGAAAGGAATAATGAGACTGAAACAACCTTCTCTGTTTAACTTAGTAAAATGATGCTTGAAATCGAACACATTTTTGTAAACAAGGAGTAAATACCATGAGAAAAAGCTGCTACAGAAGTAGCAGAGTCAGGGGTATGAAAAGAAAACAAATGTAGAAATGCCTAATACTTTTAAACTGCAGATATGGACTAGTTATGTTATAAAATGAGAATAGAAGAGGGTAATAGAAAGTAGAAGAACGAGATAATGAAATTTCCCAAAGACACAAATTTTGAGGCAAGTCAATAAAATGGAGTGTTGAAATAGACTTCTGAAATTAGGTCACAGCAATAAAAAGGATCAAAATTAAAACCCCTAATATATTTAAAATATAATTGCATGGGTTCTAGAAAGAAATATTGATACATTTAACTGAGCTAGCAGGAGACTGGACTGGCTGACCCTTGTAGTTAAACATTTTCATTTTGCTTCTTTAGAAATATGTAGCCTTATGTTAGAGCCTTCAAAAAGCCATGAACTATGTCGAATTTTTAGAAACACCTGACCACCCCAGATGTTTCTTTTCTAAAGAAAGTAACTAAGCCCTCAAAGCTCACAGACAAATTTAGAAACCACTCAATTGTGAGCAAATATATCCATCTTCATTCCATCTTTTAACAGTTACGAAACAGAGCTAAGGAGGAAAACTAACCTCTTAGCCAATTCTCCATTCTTGACATGTAGGCCACAAGGAATTAGATAATCTCCCTTCTCACTGTTAAGTGCAACACAGCCCTGTGTTTTCTACCCTCTAAAGGGGGTTCTACAATGAAGGCCATTATGTGCACTTAAATGAGATTAATGCATGTTTCAAATTATGGCTTTTATTATTAATGCTCTGCTGTTATGCTTATCTGATGTTTCCTTATATGAAACAATGAAACAAAATAAATGAACCCTAGTTCAGCAGGAGCTGTCAAATTAGAAACGGTTACAAAGTAATAATTAGGGAAAATGGATCACAGTGTTCAGGCTTCAGCAATGATTGTCCCTCTGTGGGCCATTAACAAAATCTCGTCATTGGATCTGCATGAAATTTTAATAAAGCCACAAGTAAACAAACTGCAAAACGTTGTGGGCAGCAGTTCCCTCGTTTTATGAGGAAGATTTTCATATGATACTGGGCTTCTTCTCCCTCTTTTCCCACCTTTTGCTCCTCATGCCAGTGATTTTGGTTAGGGAGGATTAATTTAAGAACCTCTCACACTGAGGTATTTGAAAAATGGTGGTGTCTTCCGACCCCTATAGTATAGGTCAGCTGCAATTTTATCAGTGGGATAGGCTGCATTTTATTTATCTATTTACTCACGAAAACGCAGGAATCATAGGCATGATCTCGAGGTGCTGTCACAAACCTACAGGCCCCCAGCTGAAGCACAGGGCTCTGGGCCGGGGCAGTTTGACGCCAAACACCAGCGAGGGCGCAGCTCCACCGAGCCACCCTTCCAGAAAGCTTTGCACCGATTTCTTCTCTCCCGACTGGCGCACAAGAAGAAACCGCAGCTATTTCACCTTCCCGAGCCTGCAGGAGTTCGGAAGCAGCGCGCTCCTTCCCCGTTTCTGAAGAGCGCTGCCCGCAGCCCGGCCGCCCCGGCGGGCCCGGCGGTGCCCCCGGAGCGCTCCGGGCCCGGCCGGCAGCGGAGCTTCGCTGCCCCATCTGGCGGCCACGGCAGGAGGAGAGAGGCGGAGGGAAGGAGCAGCAGATAGCGGGGAGCAGGGGGGGGACAATCTCCCGGGGCCGCTTGTTGTTTTAACACTTCTCCCCCAGAGGGGCTTCGGTGCTTTCACTTGCCTTCCGCTGGTCTTGACAGTGCTTGAGAGGGCTGACGGAACTAGTGATGATATTTATTAGGTTCATTTATTTTCTGGTAAGCATCTAAAAAGAGAGATGAAGCCACTGGTTTCTTAAACAGCAATAGCATTGCTTTCGATATCTCTGACACTCTGTCATTTGAAGATTCATAAACTGTTTCTGTCTTTTCCCAAAAATTCCCTTTGAGGAATCTGCTGACAGACGTAAACTGGCCTCTCCGTTCAGCCTGAAGAGTCCCACTGCTTCAGATTTGTTCATGAAACATCTGAAATTGAAAAGTGTGCTCTGGAAAATATTTTTACAGGCTACAAGGAAAGTAATTTCAGTCCTAAAACTATTTAACATACAGAGAACTTCGAGGAAGATGTTCCAGTTAGCAGGTCTCCTGTCCATCAGTCATTTTTGGCAATGATTGAGGTGGATAGGCCAATTAGCAGCTCCTGTTTCCTCCCTGGGGCATCCTCGAGCCACTACAGAGTTTGCAAAGCTGTCACAGGCAGGGCCAGGGGTTCGTTCTGAGCCCTCTGGGCAAAGGCTGCCATGTAGAGAGCTCACTTCCCCCGGATACATTCAACAAGGTCTGCAAGGGTACAAGTGGCTGAAATTAAGTAACCCAGGGGTCATGTGCAGAGAAACCTATTCATTATCACTGCTCTGATCAGCCTATAAATACCTGCAAAGGCAATAAGCCAGGCAGAGGGGCCATTGCAATGAGAGGGACGCTGCTGCGGAATTGCAGGGATGTGGGGACTTTTTTCCAGATGCAGTGATCTATGTCCCTGGGACGCTGCAATGTGTGTTGGCAAGTCACAGCTGCTCCAGCAAAGCAGCGAGTTGCAAAGCTCTGGAGGTATTGTCATAGGAAATAATTGGGAATGGGTTGACTTTGAGTCCCACACTGCTACAGCAGGTAGTTGTTGCTACATTGCAAGGCATGTAGCAAATACTGAAGTTTGAAGGGTATGTTCACTGACACTTGCCCTAAGCCAGACAGTTTGTGAAGTTATTCAATTCCCTCTTTTTGTTTTGTGTTTTCTTCAGATATTTTTGAAAAGTTTTTGTCTGAGGCACTGTCACCTGTAGATATGCTGAAAAGAATATTCTCTTGTGTCAGGTGTCCAAATCTTGGGAGGCAAATGCCTGATGAGAAAAGAAATGCTTCACCTCTGCTTGATTGTATTTCCACAATATTTACCTGGGAAAATGGCATACAGAGCTCAAACTCACCTTGTTCTGGCTACTGCATGTACACCATTCACCTGTAAAGCCCAGCTGCAGTTCAGCCCACATCCCCAAAGCCTCCAGATCCAGCAACACATTATATATTTCCCTGGATGCCTCTGAATGTTCTCTCCTGCCGTATGACATGGCCAGTGCTGGTAGTTTACAAAGACGATCGCTATTTGGATGAGGTGTCTCAAAATCAGATTTGATAAACTATCACAAGAAAAAGATGGCTGGACAAAAATAGGTTCAATCTAAAATTTCATAATCAAATTCAAACTATGAAACTGACAGAAAGTTGAAAGTCGGTCTGTGAATTCTCCACACATAGCACAAAATTACTTTTATTGATTTATTTCCTCCAACCTCAGATTAAGCTATTTCTCCTTACTTTGAAAGTCTGGAGTTATTTTCCTGTCCTTTCCTGCTGACTGGTTATTCAGTTTTTGGTTTGTTTTTTTGAAAATAATTCTACTCTGAGATAAACCTGAAGATCTCAATGCCATGCTGACCCCAGAGCCATGAAGTAGTTTCACAGAAACTCCTTGATCCAATCCTCCTGAAAGATTCTTGTACCAAAAAAAAAAGTACAAGTATTGAGAAAGACATAGGCTTTGCCAACAAGATGTAGATATCAAAAAATCCAAGAGGGAAATGAAAATTGCATTCTTCTCTTTTCTCTGTACTGCCTGTCAAGAGCTTAGGTTAATGGAAAACACCATCTCAGAGTTTTTTAAAGGCTTTTTCCTGCATTTCAACATTAACAAACCACCTAAAATGAAGCGATAGAATTAGGTGATTCATTAAAATATATTCTATACTCAACCATAAAGATATACATTTGTCTCATATCACTGCACGTCAAATCTGGACGATTCCAAGCTTTGGGGCAAGCCATCTCCTCATCCTACCCTTGCACCGAGACCTGGCTCTGCACCAGGACACTCAGTGCCTCTCTTTCCTCCTTTTTTGCACTTAGTCAGAAGGAGTTTGGCCAGGGGAGATAGGAGCTGTAACCAGCTCCAATTGCAGACCATCAGAGCACAGTGGGCTTGTAGCAAGCTGCAGTGCCCTCCCAGAACTCCATGCTTGTACAGCCACCAGGTTCTGCTTCAGCATCAAAAGCATTCAGCCCTGTCCAGAGATATGATGTGCCTCGGGTGAATTCCCTGTCAGACCACTTGCTTCATGAGAAGAAATATAAAAGCCTGTCTTGCTTTATTTCAGTATCACCGGGTGATTTAATTCCCACCATAAGGTAAGCAATGCCCTTCTGCTGGTGAAGATAGTTTTCAGTATGCTATCAGTACTGTATTTTCTAGAATAAACTGATTTAAGAAGACAAGTAAGTGTGTCTGCACCTGGCATCACACACAGAAATTCAACCACAGGAAACTTATGCATATACTTATTAAATTCCCTTTAACCATCAGGGATCTCTGCATGTAGAGAGAAGGACTAGCTGCTGAGAGAAAATGGAAAAACCTTATCACTTTTCAGCTTCCACTTCTAGTATGCTACGTGACCTACTATAAAGACAAAGAATGAAAAGATTCAACAGTCCCTACATCAGCTCTGTGGGCAACTTCTCTCTTTTGCCATAACTTTTGCATTTTCTCACTGACCATTACTAGTAGAAAAAAAGATGTTGCTTCTAAACAAATTTTCCTTCACTTTATTTTTAAAGGAAAACAAGCTGGAAAGATTCCTATGTCATGGGCCTGTACTGATTCATTCACTGTATCATTAAAGGTTTGTTTTGTATTGTTGGACTGGTGTCAGAAAACAAACATAAGGAAAGGCAGAATGGCACAAATTCTGGTTCCTTTTTCGAATCTACTTTCCCTTTGTCTATAATCCACAGTCTCTGGTGGCAACACAAGCCACTGCTCCCTGCAGGAAACGTAGAACAAAAGCAAGGGTCTTGAATAAAATATTCCATGGGATTTTTCTCTGTTGCTTCCTAGTGGAGATAACTCTGCACTTTCCAAGTAATATGAAAGCAAACTCCTCTTAAATATGTAGGCTGCCTGTTTGTTTCCACTAAGAATTCTGTTCTTGTAACTGACAACTAAATAAACCATTTGATATCACTGTTACCTTAAAGCCTGCTGCTGATCACCTATTAGGAAAAAAGTCAAATTCTACTTGCTTGGGTTTTTTAAGTGAGAATTTCCAGCTACAGTTCTTTGTACAACACTCATTTGGCAACATATCCCCACAGACCACCAGCTTACATACCAGTTTTTCTGCTATTAGTTAACTCTTTCTTGGGCTACATTATTTGTAGGATATTGTGTTTAAATGGACTTCATTTCTGACTGAATTCCCACTAAAATGGAAGAATACAGGATATGAAAAGTGAGATTAATATATGACACACAGACAATTTGCTGACAACCTGACAGATGACTTGATTGCTGCTGTGGAGGAAATAACCTTATAAGACTAAATTCAGAATGTAAGTAAGCCCGGAGGCTGTCTAACTTACTGTGGCTTGCATCAGTTCTAAGACTGGAGGTACTGTGCATATGTCAAACACATCTAGATCTTCTAAAAACGGACTGTTCTTAGTTTCCTTTAACTCTACCTGAAATTTCAATAGAGGCGAGGACTAGGTGCACTTACCTTTTTCTAAATTTACTGAATTACCTAATTTCTTGTCCCAACAGGGAGGCAAATTTATGAAAGGCTTATAAACCAAACCCAGAGGGAAGAATTACACAGGGAGTTGTAATAATTACAAAATTGTTATTGTCAATAAATGTATTTTAATTAATTTTCTGATTATAATTACAAAGAACTATAGAAGAAGAACAGTCAGATCAGAAATTCTTGATCTGAAAATGGGAGCTGTACCAGAGCAGGTGCTCTACAAAAAAGAAGCACAGAGATTTGGCTACATTAGTGATGAAGCTGTTGGTCTTTTGCAAGCTTTGACAAGTCTGAAACCTTGGTAAATGGCAGGTCATCAAGTTATTTATTATATGGCTTAAAACTTTCCAAGGCCCAGGCACCATGTATGCATGGATTGGTGAAATGCAGTGCATGGAGGTGGTTGGTTGGTCTTCCCCAGAGCAGACAGACAAGCTCTGTACTTGCACAGCATACAATATCCTCCCTTTCTCTTCCTTTGCAAAAGCTTGGGATTGCACACTTTGCCCTCACAAAGAGCTTAAGAACAGGAATGAAGAGGAAGAGTGTTTTTGCCTGAGGCCAAATCCCAAATCTTAAATATTTGGACATCTAAACACAATTACCCTATACCCAGGGTTAATGAAAGTCAAGCCTGGCTGCAAATTCTCCCCCATGCAAACCAGACTTCTGTAACCATAAAATCGTGAATTATGTCCCTGAAACTCAAGGTCTGAGTCATCTGTGCTCTTATCCATTCAGGAACAGAAAAAAGAAATTGTTCCTTAAAAAATATTCATCACCCCCAATGAATTGGTGTGTTTGCGTTGCCAAGCAACTGTGCTGCATCTCTGCACCTCCGAGACCCATGGGTCAAAACCCAATGTCAACATGAAAGTTTGAGAGTCCAGTCAGGATTATGGCATATAAATATTGATGAGGAAAAAGGCAGAAGAGGGTGCATGTCTGCAGCCCTGTTTTTAGAAGTAATGTTGTTCCCAATTATGCTACCAGTATAATAGCCAGGTGTTTTTCAAAATCACAAGACAAGTGGTTTTCATCCTGCAAAGACTTGGTTATTCAAGAGGATATTTTGTAAGGATGTAGAAACACCTACAGGAACCCCAAAAAGCTGGGTCTTGGCCCCCACTGACTTATTTCAGATGGAAGCAGAGCTGATTTTCACCAGTAAGGGCAGATATGTTCCATTGTCTTCTCATGCAAATGCATTGTTGTCATGTCCTCTTGCTGAGTGTTGTAGTGGCATGGATGGAGTGATGCACTTCACTCATTAGAGAGAAGTATCAATATGTTTATTGATACACACCAGTGATTTAGCAAAGTTTGATAATAAATCTTACAGTGGTTTTACAACATTTCATGGCATGGTACTACACAGCAGACAAGGTCAGCCAAACCTTTTAGGGAGACCCTCCTGTTGAGCCATGAGATTCAGAAATGCCTTGCATTCTAAACTCCTTCTCAGAGATGAATCGAAATGCCTCTGGATCCAGACTTAGTCCCAGATATGGTTTATGTCTAAAGGATTATTTATGCATAAGCAATGCTTTTTAGCACTTAGTTATTTTAAAGCTTAGCACACTGATAATTACTTACCAAGAATCTGTTGCAGCAAGGAATCTCTCAGCCTCAAGGAATAACCTTGAGAGGTATCCCTCCTCAAAGGGGGATTCTGGCATGCAGCCCACTGCCATGCAAGAAGCACAATGGACCCTGTACTGTCCACTATTTATGGAGGTAGATAATTGACTCATAGGTATATATGCATACCCTATCCAGATGGTAGTTTCTTCCAAAATTGCCTTGAGCAGCACTATCTTTAAGCAAGCACATTGCCCACATAAGTCCTGGGCTGTTGTGCTGTCTCCCCTGAGTCCACTCTGAGTCAGATGCAGCCATCACAACCAGACACACCCACTATGACCAACCCTGGGGGTCGACACATCTGGGTTCCAGGAAAAAAAGATCAGGCTGGCAGAAAGGAGAATATGTTACATTTGGTTAAGGCCATGTTGTCCTAGAATGCCAATGATTTCTGAGAAGAGATAGCCTGGAGTGAATTACACAATTTCTCTGCACCTTTCTTGAACGGTACTCAGATACAAGGCTGAGCAAAAGTGAAAGAAGGGATAGATAGAGATGGACTTGCCTGCTGAGCCATACCTCTGCCATGGCATTCCTCAGAGAAGCAGTGGCAGCCTGGAGAAATACCAATGGCTGGGGGACAGGTTATGGTAAGGGAGTATAAACCTGGTACCACTTCAATAACCAGATTAACTGCCTGTCTTCCAGAACAGGCCTTGAAGGGGTTAAATGGAAATAAGGACTGGACTGGGAAATCCATGTGAAAACAGGGAATTTCTAGCTAATTATTAAACACAGGGAGATTAGAAAGTCAGATCGTTTAAGAGAAGAGCGAGGGAGGGGAAAGTAGACAAACACATTCCTGCAAACATTCCCAGTGTTTGCTCATTGCCCTTAGGAGCAGCGTACTGAACTTCACCAAGTAAAATAATCACAGTGGTTTATCAGGCAGATCTGGTGCATTTTTTGTGTAATCTCACCAGCAAGACAGAAGTACGTGAGGGATAGAGCAGTTAGATAGCACAGCAACATCATCTCTGTCAGCAGCAGAGCAGGATTAACCAGAGGGGTGAAGATTTGTAGCAGAGATCACCACGCAGCTGGTACAGCATTTGCTATGAATGCAGAGCAGAAGCAATGTGGAAGCCAGCAGAATTGTTCAAGGAACGATGTGAGCAATGCTCACAGATCTCTGAAATAACAAAAAGAGAGGACAAGATGAAAGTCATGCAGGAGGCAGAGACAATTCTTGAGGTGGAGATAGCCAACAGGGAGGAAAAGGTGCTAGTCTCAGGGTCAAAGAGATAGATGTTGCATTTCATTTTGCAAATTATATATAAAAATCTGTTATCAAGAAATAAAGTAAAGCTTTTAAATAGTATGTTTGCAAGTTCAAGCATGATCAAACACATCTTTGGTTAAAATCAAAATTACTAAAAAGGTGATTTGAAATAATCATGCAAGCACAAGAAGGCTATTAAGTCCTTGATAGCTCTGACAAAGAGGGCAATAAGGGCATATCCAATTTGGATTACAAACAGTGAGAACCATTCTATTTTCAACTGCATTATGCATTGCCCATGGAGTGATTTATTTCATTGAGGGTTGTAGCAAGTGAGATTGTAGCAACTCAGGGAATCACTCTCCAGACAAGGCTGTTGCTCTGGTGTGTGTCACATCGTGTTTGCATATTTCTTGTGCTTCCTCATCAATAACTTCTTGTGTAATTAACCAAAACTGGTGAGGCATATGCTCAAATTAGACAGCTTCAAAGGCAAAAAGATTTGCTTTGGTTAGTGGTTCCTAGCCAGTGATCTCTCCAGTGAAGTGAAAGCCCTCAACAGCTGAGAGGCAGCAGCTGAAAAGAAGTGCCATGGCTGCTCCCCCCCATCTCTAAATCCACAAGCTCTTGACTTTAACAGTGAAAGGCCATACAAACAGGCATGCTTCACACACTGCAATTTTGTGACTTTTCATTTCCTAACTCTCATTCTCCCCCAAATTCTTCTGCCTGAGCAGGGCACCCCAGAAGACAGGCAGGCAACATGGTCCTGCACACTAGGTTATGCTTGGCAAGGACCCTCCTTGGTGGGGATAGGGGCTCAGAAGGAAATTAATTCTGTTCCAGCATTTGGGTAAATTGTTGGCTAGAGAGCACCTGGTTTTGTCTGCTTTTCCTCTGCCCCTGGCACACGTGCTCCCTCCTGCTTGCTGCTGAAGAAGGACCCCCAGTTTGCTGGCAGAGTTTGGCAAAGAGCTTGGTGCGTTTGGAGCTCTGTATGATCTTTGAAGAGCTGACGGGCAGTGTAGTTTGGAAACTCATTGATTTGTGGAAAGATAGAAAAATCAGAAAGTCATCACATTTATATTCAGCCTGCCTGAAAAGACATGCAATGACTCCCATGGGGATTTCACATAGCCATTTCATCCCCTGGAGACACTGCCCAGCAATAAAATTACATTTTACTACATGTTTATAATTACTTGGAGATGAGGGAGGAAAATTAACAGCAGCAAGGTACCAGGACATTACCTGTGGCTGCAAGTAAAGGTCAGGTGATTTGTCCATGTCCTGGACAGTGAGGACAGTGAGGACATCCAGCTCTCAGCTAATGGAGAGTCACTGTGACCTCACTGTTAGGAGCTGGCTATGGGGCATTACAACTACAAAGGTGCAGCAGAAGCTGCTCATGCCTCTTGTTCTTCCCCCACTGATTCCTGGGCACAGCTCTCTCCCATCCAAGAGCAGCAGCCAAGTGCCCAGCAGGAGCCCCTTCATGGTGAAACTGTGGCAGAGAGCCACAAGCATCTGGTTACCTTCCCTCTGCAACACTGAATATCACAGATTAACTGATGGGCAAGACACAGAGGCTGCCCTGTACGAGAGTCCACCTGCTCTCCAAAGGACTCCATTAGAAATTTCAGAAAAACTTAATAGCTTTTTGTCACTGGATGGACAAAGGTTGGGCCTCAAGAATGTCAAATCTAGCACAGCTGTCACGGCACAGCTGTAGCAGCAAGCACATTGAGTACAAAGCCGAGCTTACTCACAAGTATGTGATTTTGTTTTTCATTTCCATTTCTGTTATAAATTGCAGAAAGAGTGGGTTGTATATAGCTGTAGGGAGCAAGGTCAGCACTAAGGGAATAGACATCAAATATTCAAAATCATGTGTATATGAAATGTGCCAGCTTGGGATGGAAATTCCTATTTTGGGACTATATTAGAAGTAACTCAAAGGCTTTCTGTTTCACCTCTTATGATCCACATATGCTGCCTTTCTTGACATTTTTCCTGCAGTCTGGTGTCCCCTGGAGAGCTGGCTGGGTTTGCTAGATACAATAGGTCAGACCTGAAAACATGTTGGGAAAGACAGGGTTTCTGCACCTCCCCCTAGAAGCAAGGAGGTGGGAACAGGAGAAACTCTCAATTCACTTACAGAGAAGCTGTTTTTCAGCAAGGCAAGGAAAATCTTGCAAAATATTTTGTCTGAATATTACGACAAATGTTCAAATTATTTACCTCCAACATACTATCTCTTTTATCTGTTCCCCTCTGCAAATATTCATAACAGAATTTTTCTGGTACAGCTATTTACAGGAAGAGAATATCAATATAACAAGCATGAATATTCACATAGTGATAAAATTCTACATTTACAAGCACCAGTATGTAGACAAACACATTTATTAAGCCACGTGCAAAAATACTGCCTTGTGACTTATCCAGCCAATTGCAAACAGCTATTGCATCTTAAGTACTGAGTGTTTGAAAGGCACTGCAAGCGAGCAGTCCAAAGAGACAAATCCATTAACATTTGTAGAATGCACAGACTAATGCACAATTTTAATGAAATGGAATTGTGAAGTTATTTTTATTAATGACATTTATGAATTAGAGTGCTTCTGCAAATCCTGTAGCAGTAATGAAAGCTGCTATCCCACATGCAGAGTTTGTAGTGATGGAATAAATTCCTACGTAATACTGCCTGTATTTTCACTTTGTAGTAGCACCTGTGATTAAATCCTTTCCAATTGTCAACAATGTTTCTTGTCTTCCAGAAGACATAGGTTCCTTCAATCCCATAAAATATCTGAAACCTCTGGTGTATTTTTAATGTGAAGGCTGGCTTTTTTTAAGCTTTTTTAAAAGACATTAAGTTGTCTTCACCTTAATCATTACAATATTTTTCTATAGTAAAATTTTAAAAATGCAAGCAGGAAAAATATTTTTAGCACTTTATCCTCAAAATGCACATTTCGTTGGACCAGGACACACAAAGATCACTGCTTGAGAGTGATAAAGAGCTCAGCACTAAGGATGCTGTGATGGGTAAGGAGATTCTGAAGCAATTTTATGTACAACTCTGCTTTCATCCCTTTATTCCTTGATGCCAGCTTAATTCTCATCTGAAGTACAAGTAAGAGCTCTAGCTAATAAGGACTTGTAGAGAAGTATTGCAGAGGTAAAGCTCTAAGGTATTGCTTGTAAAAGACCAGGTTATTGGATGAAAAGTTTTCAGCTGGTTTTTGATGGAAAATTTAGACAGAGGTTCATATAAGGTATAAATATATATGAAATCTAGAAGACTTCTGCATATATATTTGAGATAACATATAGTATTTGGAATACTGTCAATAGTTTTTTTTAAATGCTCCAAGACAGTAAACCTGCCTGTTCTTTATGCAAACTCTCAAAAAACCCCATCTAATATAAACACCTACTTGCCAGTTAATCGCTAGTTTCCCTTTAACCAAAGCAAAACTAAATTTGACTTGGAACATGCTGTGGTTTCCCTCCCTGCCCATTTTCTTCCATTAGTTTTCATGTTTCTCTCTCCTGAACAATTGACTGCTTTTCCCAATCCTCAAATCTCTTCACTGAGGGCAAGCTTTGTGCGGGATCCCTGTTCCCTTGGCAATCAAAACATACATTCCTTTGAGCTTCATTCAGTACTGCATGCTGCTGTACAATATTTTTAACTGCAATAATGCTGCATTGGGATGGGGAAGAGAATTAGAAGAGAAAATGTGAGAAAACTCATGGGCTGAGATAACAACAGATTCATAGGTAAACCAAAAGCCAGTCACACAAGTGAAGAAAAATAAAGACACTCACTACTTCCCATAGGCAGGCAGGTGTTCAGCCATCTCCAGGAAAGCCAGGCTCCATTACATGTAGTGGTTACACAGGATTACAAATGCCATCAGTCCAAACATCCCCCACTTCCTTCTTCTTCCTCCATCTCTATATGTCGAGCACATTGTGATATGTTGTGGAATTTCCCTTTACCCAGATGGGATCAGCTGTCCTGGCTGTGTCCTCTCCCAGCTTCTTATGCACCTCCAGCCTCTTCACTGGTGAGGTGGGATGAGAAGGAGAAAAGGCCTTCAGTCTCTGCTCCTCAGTGATTAAAACATCCCCGTGCTGTTTACACTGTTTCCAGCACAAATACAAAACAGAGCACCATACTAACTACCTTGAAGAAAATCAAGTCTATACTAGCCAAAGCACCATGATAAGGAAGGGAGGGAGGGATTTTCCAGTAGTTCAACCTTTAAAAAAACTTTCTGTATGATTTTATACCCAGTGAATTAGTTTTTTTGCTTAATGTCTCAATTCAGGCAACACAAATAGTATGCTTCTTTTCTTCAGCAGATCAGGTCTCAGTCCCACGGACTTTCATCAGCACAGTTGTATTTTAAACTTTGGGATAGCTTTGTAACTTCTAAAGAGCACAGCTAGTAGGCAGTTAAGATGACTTACCACCTTTAGACCGAAAAATACAGAATTCCCAGGATTGAAGTTTGTCAAAGAAATACAGATGCCTATCTTGTCTGGTCCTCTCTTAGGATGATTTGGAAGAGTTTTTATGTTTAGCTCAGGGACTGGAACAGTACGGAACAAAGCCAACCGTGTATCATGTTTGGAGTGCAAGGAAACATACTATTGTGTCCCACCTGAGTCCAGATACTATTTCAGGAATATCACATTGAGCATGCTTTAATTTTTAATTGAGATTTTGAGTTCTGAGGGAGCAAAGCTCTCTTATAAGTGAGGTTCCCATTACATCTATAAACTTCATCAATATTTGCTTTGCCAAAGTTTTACATGTCTCTTAATTTATTTACAATCCTCTGAAAAGTGTCTATAACCTTAAACACTTAGATCCCTAGAGTATGGTGAAAGCAAATTCAATTGGGTAGAACTAAGGCTGTTTGCCAGGGCTCTGTAGAATGGTCTACTGAGGTTATATATTTTGCTCTCCTTAGTCTGTTTGTGATTTAATTTATTCCTGGCTTGTGTTGACATCCAATATTGTAACAGTGTCTAGCTCCCTGTAATAAATGCATGATCTCACAGTGCTGCCAAACTTTGTGGCTCACACAATGGTGATGAGGGGCCGATATGATGGACAGAATGGAATTTCACAACCGAGGTGTCAGTCTGTGCTGTCTCCTACATTTTGTTCAAGTCCCTTGTGATGTGTAGACTGGGCAGGAAATATCCTAAATTTGCTCCTTGCACAGGACTGATTTTTGGAGAGCACAGACTTGTGATGACTCTCACAGCGCTTCTTTCTGCTCTGCCATCAGATTGTGGCACCAGCCACTGCCTTGGTATGGATATTTGTCTGCCAGGTGTAGGGGCTTGATGCTATGTAAAAAATATAATGAAATATAATGAGAGACTCATGGGTTGAGGTGAGGAAAAGGAGACATCCCTCAGCCATTATTATCATGGGCAAAATTGCCTTGATTTGGGAAAAATTAATTTCTTACCAATCAAATCAAGGTAGAGTAATGAGAAATAAAAGCAAATCTTCTAATGCCTCCCTACCAGCCCTCCCTTCTTCCCAGGCATAATTTCAGTCCAGATTTTCTCTTACTTCTTTCCCTGCAGCAGTGCAGAGAGATGGGGAATGAGGGCCATGGTTAGTTTACCTGTTTGTTTCTGCCGGGAGAGGACTCCTCACACTCTTCACCTGGTGCAGCGTGGGACCCTTCCAAAGGATGTAGCTCTTCAGGGACAAACAGCTCCAGCCTGGGTTCCTTCCTCAGTGGGTCCACAGGCCCTGGCAGGAGGCTGATTCAGCATGGACTTTCTGTGGGTCACAGACTCCTTCAAGCAACCACCTGTTTCAGCATGGGGTCCACCATGGGCTACGGGTGGATCTCTGCTCCCCCAGGGTCCTCCATGGGCTGCAGAGGCACGGCTGCCTCACCATGGCCTGCACCAGACTCTCTTCCTGAGCCTGGAGCACCTCCTTCACCTCCTTCTTCACCCACCTGTATGTCTCAACTCAACAGTTGAGAAAGAACTCAAGAGTTCTTTCTCTTACATATCTCACTCTTCTCTTCTACCTGCTGTTCTGCAGCAATGTTTCCTCACTCCTTCTGAATTATGTTATCCCCAGGGCACTACCACCATCACTGATGGGCTCAGCTTTGGACAGCCTTGGAACTGGCTGGCATGGGAGAAGCCTCCAGCAGTTTCTCACAGAAGCCACCTGTGTGGCCCCCCCCAATACCAAAACCTTGCCATACAAACCAAATACACCATGATGGAATGGGACACACAGTGGAACCCTTTGAATGAAAACTAGCTTTTAAAACTACAGTAATCCTGCTGCTGCAAAGATTTATAACATTTTTATCAGAGTTTTAGACCTTCTGGCCAATTTTTTATGTACATGATACATAGGCAATATTTCTTGTATGCCCAGCTGATAGAAGGTTTCTCAGAACAGTCTGAAACTTGTTTGTGCACAAGAAAGTAAAATACATTTTTTTCCTTCTTCACAAGATCTGAAACAAGGAAAACAATGGATTCCACAATTCAATAACACATTACAGTTTCAGGCAAAAGGAATCTAGTTGTCTCTTGCTCTTCCTTTCTTACAGTATTCCTATTTCTTCCTTACTTCTTAGAAAGAAACCATGTAACATGAGACATTTAGTGATTTCCTTACAGTGTACAGCACATTTTGTTTTGTTTTGTTTTGTCATCTTTTTTTTTTTTCTTTGAAGGCTGACTGATCTTCTTTCTTTATCCCTCCAGTGTTTCAGAGAAACAATTTCAGCAGGATCTTTCCAGGAGTACTGTCCTGTATGTGTTTGTATAGTCAGTGACATATAGTACTTTGGTCCTATTCTCTTGCACACAATGAAGTACCAGATAACTCCAGTCTCTCAGAACACGCCATATCCTTTTAGCATTATCTTATTCCAAGCCACAAAGTGGGAAATATTTCAGGAAAACTTAAGGAGAGTTCTTGATCTCACAGACGGTAAAATATTAGCATCAAAACCCATTACCACTGTTGCTCCACATGCATTTCTTCCTGTCCCTGGTGTGGTGAATATCAAGAAGCTATCATGTAACTTGACATGAATCTCATTGTGGACTGTCACTGTTACATCACCTTCAATTCAGCAATGACAAATCGTCCAAAAGACACTGAGGAACCTGACTTCTATCTCTGCACTCTCTTACTGACTGTGATGAATTCAAATAAATACAGAGATTCCATTTCTGTAAACTTTTCAATTAACAACTGAAATCAGACAAAATGGGGGGAAAAACCCAAAAACCCCAAAGTACAAGGTGTGTATTTCTTTGTAGTTTTCCCTTCTGATTTGACTGCAACCCTATCCTTCCACTCACATCATTTTCTGAGCTGTAGTTGTAGTTTCCTAGGGGAGTAGATTAGAGACATTCTTTGCACAATTTCAGTACTATAATATATTTATCTTAACAAAACCCATGTGAGGTCACGAAATACCTCCTATTCTCCTGGCAGATGCAGGATTGAGACATGGAGAGACTAAATGCTTTTTCTCAGATAACAAGGAATGTGGTAGAGTGGGACACAAATCCCTAGATTAATGCCCTTCCCAGTGAAATGCCTTTCATGGGTACCATTCAAGCAGGTAGTGAATCCTGTTTACTTCTACAATATGTTGATGACATAAAAATTATTTCCCTCTGTCACTCACTGCTGAAAAAGAGAATGGATATTCATGCTGCAGGTGTAACAAGTTTGAAATGACAGTGAGCATCACTTGGAGAGCCAGGATGTTGTCATGGCATGCCTGTCAGCCTTGTTCCAGAGAGGGCAGATTTACAGGTCAGATTTGGACAGGTCAGCAAAGAATTATCTTGCCTGTGGACACAGGAAGTATTAAGACATATCCAAATTCAGTTCTTAGAAACAAATATGAAGAAAAGTGAAAAGTATCAATGGAAATACTGTAGAAAGTAGACTGAAATCTGTAATTTCTGTGGTAGCTGATATTTGTTATTAAAGTGCCCCCACAAGTCATGTTATATATTGACAAAAAGTAGCAGTTTTGTTCTTCTGTGGCATCAGCTGAAAATGAAGAAAATAATGGACTCTGAATTTAGGCTGCAAATACATTTAGGATGAAGGATTTTCTTTTGCCACTTCAAATCCTATTTAAAAAAAAAAAAGAGGCGAGTTTAGTACCTGAGGTTTTCTTCACCACAGTTATGGTGTTTAGTACATTTCTTAGATAAGCTGGGAGAGGAATACAGTGTTATAATGGCCTGCCCAAGGCCACAAAATGAATCAGTGAATCAAACTGGGTTAGGATTTAGGACCTTTTTGATTTCTAATCTATCATACCATTGCCCACAGGAGCGCTGTTGTATTTTTGGTGAGATACTGAGAACATTTTTAGATTAGCTATCATCAGTTTCTAAAACCTCTTGAAAATACTGTGCCACACTAGCACATTAGCATTGTGGTTTCTACCATTTCTTGCTAGACCTCTTGCAATAACTTTTGTAGATGAAAGGATTTTTTAAAAAATTTCTTCAATATTTTCAAGTCTATGAGGAGAAATAGCAGTTCATATGCCCTAGCCTCCCACTAATATGAGCCAAATATTTAAACACAAAATTTGAACTCTATGTGTTTTAAGAAGAAAAATATATTTGTGAAATTCAACTTTCACATTTACCAATGGACACTCAGAACAATGATGCCATCAGTCTTTATCAGATTTATAAAAGATTATTGGCATTGCAAAACCAAGGGTCTTAAGATCTTATTGGCTACAGCTGAAGTAAGAGCACTTAGGCTAGTCCAGCAAAGACACTTGGAGGTTTTGTGAAAATGACAGGATGTTAGTCTCAATGATTTTTTTTTTTTTCTTAAAGTGGATAGGAGGGTACTCACTTTCAGAATGAGTGTAACATTTCTGACACTTAAATTATATGCATGTATCTCACCTATTGCATGTTTTTACAATGTTGAATGGTTTCAAGCCACCATTAGACAGACATGTAGTCCTCTCTGATAGCTCTCTCTACAGTAATGTAGTATTATGAAAATAATTTCAAAAGCATGTTCAGAAGCACTGTGCATCAAAAATATATTGTGGCAATGCCTAACACTTTCTTAGTAATAAAACCTGAAACTCTATTTTTCAATAGCAATAATTTTCCAATAATTATGGTAATAATCTATATGTTTTATGTGTTCCGTTCAGAAACATTCTTTTTTTCAACTTTGATTTAGTCAAGAACTCACAAAAATGGGGAGATTTTATTTTCCCTTGTTGTTTTCTCCTACTTATCACAGGAAAAATGAGGGAGAGGAAATAGTGAAACTGTAGGTGAAGTTCTAAAACACTCACAGAATAGACATCTTCCTTTTAAAACCTAAAAATATTGCTTCTACTTTTATTCTGTTGCTTTCTAAAATATATTTTTCGTGCCTCCCACCACATATAATTGCAATTTACATCTTAATTTTGATGAAAAGCTGCTTTTTCTTGACTTCAGAATTTTATTCATTCTTTCAAGGTAAATAGATAAAAAAGCAATGAGATCAATTATGAGGCAACAATTTCTTATTCCATCCGGAAAATAATAACTAGAGACAGGATGAGAGGACATAGTCTCAAGCTGCACCAGGGGAGGTTTAGGCTCGGCATTAGGTGGAATTTCTTCACAGAAAGGGTTGTTAAGCATTGGAATGGGCTGCCCAGGGAGGTGGTGGAGTCACCATCCCTGGAGGTACTTAAGGAAAGACTGGATGTGGCACTCTGTGCCCTGCTCTAGTTGACATGGTGGTGTTTGGTCACAAGTTGGACTCAACAATGGCAGAGGCCTTTTCCCATCTAATTGAGTTTGTGATTCTGTGAACTACTGGAGGAAAAACCCAAAACCCCTCTAGGAGTAATTTTAAGCCAGTCCTGACTAGAGGGCATTGTAATCTTTCTTATGTTATCAATTACAGGCTCTTCTGGTGACTTTACCATGACCTGTGCAGTGGAATGGGCCATTCAGAGGGTGGGTTGCTAATCAATGTTGAACCTTGCACTTGCTGTAATATCTGCCATGCAAACCACAGCAAGAGATGTGCTCTGTCAATGGGAGAAAAAGCCCTTCATGAAACTGGCAGCAAGTGCTTTTTTCCATTGCCCCACAGAGATGGGAAGATCAGATCATGCCCCTGCACATCCCCCAGAAGACTTCATTTGGGTAGGGTCCAAGAATGGGCATTGCCTAAATGTTGACAACCCACTTCTTGCTGTTGGGTCTTGCAGCATTTCCCCTAGTAAAAGCATTTCCCAGAGCAAACCAGTTCTGTTTCTATTTTAAGATGCACACTGCTACCCTCTAAGCCTTACTGGATCCAAGGTGGAAGGACAAAGTAAAATCTTTCTAGCTTTGCAAGGTGTCACACATGGCTGATGAATGAGATTTAGCATCCAACATCCCTCTTGTGTTTGATCTACTGCAGCTACAGCCCAGCTAGCTGATCCATCATTTTCTGAGTCATAAGTGTTGTTGGCTCATGCAGCTCGTGCTTGAATGAAGGTTTCCCAGTGAGTGGTGACACTTGCTGAGCTCATGTCTGGGGAGATGCTGAAGGCAACAGTATGAGACTGACATTTAATAATGAGCTGCAAATCACAGGTGAGGGAAGACCACCCATTTAGGTGATTTGTCACTGAAAATGCTCTGTTTACCATTGAAGGCTGAGGGTGCTCTTTTTTTCCATCTCAGTTTTAAAGAAAAAGGGTTATTTTCTGTTCCCACTGTAACAGGGGCTTTGTTGTGCTATATATAAGGTAAAAAGCCACTGTTTTTCTTTTGTTTTCACTGTTCCATTGTCTTATGATGATATTCAATAATAGAGGCTACCAGGAGCTTTTTTTATACAAGCCCTGCTTTGATTTATAGCACAAGAATATGTCCATAGGCAGCTGAGGGTAAGTCAATCTGTAAGCACAGCAATTCTGGAGGAAAGCAACATGAGTAACTTGAGAAGGCTGAAATCTCTTTGATACCAACATAATTGACAACACCTCAAAAAGAGAAAATGGAAACATTTTGCACAACCTATTTTGGGAAATCTGTCCTTTCCCTCCCTCCATGCTCACACTAGGTTTATTTTAAAATCTGCAGGCACAGTAGTGCAATTTTCATCACTGTGATAGTCAGTGGCTGTGGAATGGCAATTTACATCACACTGGTATTTTGTCAGAAACAGACGCAAGTCTCCTTTACAAGGAACTTGCTCAATTAGCAAGCTCATATTTAATAACTTCCCTGCCTATATTAACTGGTGTATTTAAGATTTAATGCAATTTCTGTTGCAGTACAACCTATGCATAGTCATTTAATTTACAGCCAGACTGGATACATAAATTACAGAAATCATAGAGGCACTAATTTTCAACTGCAAACACCATGTTTAGAGAGCATCTTAAGGGCTTTATTTTAAAGCAGATCTCAGAAACAACAAGGTGCATGCAAAGATTCAACAGGACTTGTGCCTTCAGTGATAATTTTATTTCCTCTATTTTTTACAATTTCACTGTAAAGCCTAATATAATAGACACATTTCTCTCTTACAACCTTGAGATGAAAAAGGGATTCTGACCTCTGAGGTCGTCTCTGTGTGATCCAGACTAATAGAGGGAGGCCATTACCATGGATACTTGATCCTTGGTGATTGGGGAAAGAGAACAACAGTCAACAGCCACATTTAAAACTAATTTTAAAGGAATGTGGAAACCAAGGAAATCTGCTGCAAGTAAGGATTCACTACTTTTGGGCAGACCTTTTTATGATAAGCAAGGAGATGCCAAGAAAGCTTGCTGACCTATGCACCAGGCTCCCCAGCTATAAGGAAAGTGTCCTGGTAGATGTTTGTTTGTAGTGTCCCTGTTCAGCCAGATGCTGCCCTGCTAATGAGCATCAACACTGGCACGTTGGTATCCAGCACATCAGCACAACCAGGTGAAAGTCAGCCAGAGGAAAGCAGTCAGTGCCAAGCTCCACTCAGGCACCATCACTGTAACAGGAACAGAACAAAACTGAATGAATCAGCCTGAAGTAGACGTAAAACTATGTGGGAAATCAAATCCATTTTTCAAAACAATTTTTCTCTGCCATGTTGCCTTCACCCACCAGTCACGATGACTTTGTCATTCTAGGTTTCAACCTTCACTCTTTGTACTGCATTTATTTTTAAAAAACTCAACAAACTAAAAGAACAACAACAACAAAAAAACCAAACAAAACAACTGAAAAAACCCTTGCCCCTTGCCCCCCAAGTGTTCTGTAGGAATACATAAAATCTTCCAGGAAACAGTAGTGTGTTCCATCACCTCCCGCCCTTCTCTTTTTGGTAGGACAACACACATGGGTGGTTAGTTCTATTCATGTAGCAAAATATCATGAGAAACTTAATAGTGTACAAGTGATCTGTAAGATGCTGCAACCATCACTGTGTAAAAAATTGCCTGTGTTCCAGCAATACTAACATTGTCTCACACAAGATCCCCAATATTCTTATCTGTTAAGTGTGTATTTAAGAAAGGCAATCCTTTTTAAATGAGTACATGTAAGGAGACTAATGATGATGAAAAGTTACCTCCAAGAAGATTTGTTTGATGTGAGAGTGTGGTGCTCTGCTACTGAGATAAAAGTAAGATGATCATCTGGGTAAAAATTTATGTGAAAAATGTATGAAGGTCTTACATTAAATTGGTGAACTACACCAAAGTACAGAAACAATACTTTCCGGACACTATCAAAGTCAGTAGGGAGCATTTAAATCAAGGCCAAAAGGATCCATATCTCTGTTGCCTTCAGCTTTCACCCTGCCATCAAAAGAAGACACCCTGTGGTTCACTTTCAAGGGAAACACACAGCAATGTTGTGTGTTTTTTGTTTTTTGATTGCATAATTTTGTTACTTTTTTGTTCCTTTACAGTAACATTAGAAATAATGTTTATTATAAAGAATGAAGCTGGAAGTCCTGAGTGACACTTTAAATAGGATTGTTAATTGTAAATAGTGGACCAAATTTTTATTTATTATTGAGCATTTACTAATGCTCTGGCAATACAAGGGGGTTGACACCTTGGTTTAATGTACATTGGCAATCACTTTCATCCTTTGCTTTCCATAGGGAGAAAATCCTTGGAATGAACGGTCGGAGTCCTAATCTACTTTAGATGAGCTTCCAGCAATGAGTGTTTCTTGAATTGAGCATGCCATTAAAAAAATTCCAGTTATAATAAACAACATTAAAAACTTCTGAGGCTCAACTTCCACATGCACACACACAAAAAAAGCCCCCAAAGCTAGCCTTGAAAATAAGGGAGATTAACTTCAAAGTTAAGCTAAATACTAAAAGTTCAAACTAATATCGATCATTTAAATAAAGACGCTTTGGCAGTGCAGAGCAAAAGTGTTCCTGAATTGTTACTTCTTTTAGGGTTACATTTTGGTGGGGTTTGGATGTTTTGGAAGCTTTGTTTTGTTTGTTTGTCTGATTGTTTTTTAAAATAAGAAGTATGGAGATAAAATATTTACCACACCTTTGTTGCGAACACAAAACTGAGTTTTGGTGATAAATGGGTGACAAGGCCCATGGGAAAAGAGTGGGTACATGCTTGTGTAGAATTATACAAATCACTCAATTTTCATTAAAAAAATCCCAACCACTGAACATCTGAGGATATTCTAAAGCCAAAGATGATGTCTGCTGCAGTGTGCTTCTGCAACTTCCCCTGTGTAGAGCAGCCATGTAGCTTTCAATCCAGAATAGAGCTCTCTCTTCCCAGCTTGCCAGCGATCCTGAGGCCATATCACCTATTATTTTCATTACTGATGAAATAACAAATCCTTATAACCAAGAAGCTACCAAAGATGTAACATTCACCATCATGAGAGCACGTACAACATCACTTGCCTCCTTCTCCTGTTTCTGTGTGGTGTAGATGAAGTCTATAGTTAGAGTTTGCTATTTTGCGACATAGTGTCTGAAATTAATTAAAGGTTTGGCACTTTTCATGTGTTATGCAGATATATTTCCCCTGTTACTACATTCTTCACCACACATTAGGTGTTAGAATGCACAGCACATTGCAGGCGAGATGGATGTTGTTTCTACAAGAATAAAAACTGTGAAACGGAGATTTTTTAATGATTTAGAACAAAGCATATTTTTGGATCATAGAGCTAATCTATGATACTCTCTTAAAAATAAAAAAGCAACAAGTTATGCCTTATTTTTCTACTTATGCTGTAATGATTTAAATTTCTCAAAGCATATGGTAAGAATCAGAATTATCCCTTCTCCACCTACTACTCACAATTTCTTGCCTACTGATTTCAGCACCTAATCTATGGTGCTAAAACCAATTAGTGATATATCAAAGGTTTTTACAGTTGTAAGTTTTGGACCACTACAGAACATTAGCACATGAGCTTCTCATTATAGGCAAAGATATATGTGATCTTTGATCATGTAATAAAAGATACATTCAAAATATGTTTTCTTTGGCAAATTTACAATCTCCTAATTGAGGGAAAAAAGCTAATTATATAGTTCTTTGCAAGGCTGGAATCTACTGTAATAAGGATTGTACACAAAAAACAAGTTGTAAATGAGAAAGGCTAATTTCACTTTTTTTCTTTTTCTGAAATTTTTTGCTTTCAAAAGTTGTAGAAGGTTGGTTTTCACAAATCATATGCTCTGGAGAGTGGTTTGAGGTTTCAAGGGTGTTTCTAGATTAATATTCTGATAAAATCTCAGTCCCACAGATGTGCTTAACTTTTGGCACAGAGCAGCCTGATCCAAGTCAATGAAACTACGTCATGCCTGCTAAAACTAAGTATCAAAGAATAAATTAATAAATGCCATGTTCTCCTGGTGGCTGGCTCCCTGTACGCCTCTCCTGTTTGCATGAAGTGTGTGGACCCAAAGCAAGTGATGAAATCAATGGTGAAGCAGCACATTGCTTTAGAGCTCAGACTACTTGACAGGCTATTCATTTTCTCCTGCCATTCCCCATCCCTCCACAAAGTCCTCCAATAGTCAGATTTAAAAATAACAAATGGAACATTGCCATTTGATATTAGATCCCCAGGAACAATTATTTTTAGTCTTTTTCTTCCCCAGAGAGGTATTTTTCCATCCTTTGGAAACTGTGCCTAAGCCTGGCATATATCAGCCTGTGTTACATTTGGCAGAGCATCAGAAGAGGAATAAAAACTGATTGGAGCTACAAGGAAGAGGAGATGGACTGGGCACATTTAGTGTGAGCTGTGGCAACCACACTCCAAAGTAAGCTGAGAGGGATGGGGAGGCTGACAGGTCTGACCTTGCTTCTTCCCTTTGCTTTGAACAAATTGGGTTTGTCTTAGGACATAAAAACCCAAAAAAGGTGAAGGGAGAGAAAGGGAGGGACAAGTGAGAGGAGGAAGGGGAAGCAACGAAAGAAGGAGAGAGGGAGGGAGGCAGAGACAGGAGACAATCTTCTTTCCTTTTGCCCATGAAATCCCTTAGTCTCAGACCAAGCTACTTAGATTGGCCACTGAGACAAACATTTCAATTTCATGGTAATGGAATCACACTGGAATTTCCAGTATAAGTAAAGCAATATCCAACATTAAAAGATCCACAGGAGGAAACAGAAGCCCTTTTGCTACAACTGTAACACTTTGCTGCAAGAATTACAGAAATTCGTTGGAGAATTTTTCACTCTTGAGAAAAGTTTGCTAAACACTATTTGCAGGAGGTTACTCCCTATACTTTAGTTTCTTTGGGAAGGACGGTGCAGAGATTTCCCTGAACAGGTCCACTTGGATTCTCATTTTTAAAATTGCTTATTTCACTGAGGAAGGGACAACACCAAAAAAAAAAAAAAAAAAAAAAAAGATAAATTTTAAATGTACTGAAACTTTTTCTTAGCTTGTGTTCCCATAAGGTTAATTCCCTTTTTCAGGTTTCAAACTATAATAGTAGCCTTGAAAGTAGTCTTTGGGATACCACAACTTTGGGTCTTTCACAAAGTCTTTGGGTACTTCACAACTCCTTTTCCTAACTACATCTCCCACACTTACTAATTAGCAACACAGGATGCCTTTCACATAGTCTAATTTATGCACTAGGGTTCTTCAGGTCTCAGTAATTTCCAGAAAAAACTCTCCCAGATATAATGAGGGTCACCACACTTTGAACATCACTGGTATATCCTGGTGAAGACTGCAAGTGAGTCAATATTGGGATCTTTTTTCTGGATTTTTTCTTCCTATCTATTGAAACCCCATCACATGACTTCTGAAATATCTGCACTAAAGCACAATTAAATAATCTAATCTTTTCCTCCATCTCTACTCCTGAATGGCAGAGAATAAATCTAATTCAAAAATTATTTCTATGGTTCAGAGGCAGACACACAGATTTTTATATTCCTCCTCCTTTTTCAAGACACCCACTTCCTTAAGATTTCATTTTCTCTCCATGCAATAAAAAAAATGAAATAACATAGGAGTTTTTTTAAAATTTAACTCCTTTTGTTCTTAGTGTGCTTATACAACTTGACAGTGAATAACAGCACATGCCAAGAAAACAATTAAATAGCACCTCTGTATTGATTTGCCTAATTTTATCTCTTTCCTCAAAGCAAAGTTGTTCCCTTCAACAAGGCTGGCAAACCAGAGTGGTTTGTGCACTTGTTTTACCTTTCACTTCTATGTAGTAAATTGTGTCTTGATGAGAGCAGGCTGAAGGGCATCCACAGAGCACACATGTATGTTCCTGATATGAAGGAAGGTGCCTTCTTGGAGTAGGTTCCACAGCTGAACTGAGCTGGAACTTGGCTGTAAACCCAGACAGCCGAGTGCAGCTGAGCACCCAAGGAGCAGCATGCTTGTTGGCTGGCTGTAGCTGAGGAACAGGTAAAAAACAATACAGCATTTCCCTCTACATAAGAGAACTGGAGTCCAAATCTCTTTCAACCCCGAAACACTGCCGTAATCACTCTGCCATAAAATATTTGTTTCGGTTTTCTACTGTTGAAGAAGGCCAGTTGCCATCAGTAATGTATGAGGCAAGACCATGTTGGCATCTATAAATGTCCAGTGGGGCAAACGAGCAGAATAGTTGTATATCCAGTGTGGGCAGAGCATCCTGATCCATGAGGGAACTTTTCACAGCAGACAGGGATCCTACCAGAGCACAGTAAAGTAGTCTCCCATCCAAAGGGAACCATGACTTCCAGCTCTGTTTAAGGAAAAAAATGCTTTCCAGTAGAGAATTTGCTATGTGGGGCATGGGTGGAAGGAGTGTGTGACAGATGAGCTTGGGCACTGTGGACAAGGCTGCGCCTCTTGGGTGAATGACCCTGGGTGGTACCTTCAAGACAAACAAAGGCTTTTTTTACATCTCGTTTTTGGATTTACAACTCCAAAAAGGCCAAGAGGCAAAAAAAGCCACTCCAGGGAATCTGACCTGTTGCTGTCAGCTGGAATTTTCAAAGCCGCAGTGAAAGGCAGTGACAGATCAGGATGCTCAGGTATTTCCATTTTTCCCTCAGTCACTCTCTCTCCACTGCCCAGTAGCAGTTCATGCTTCTGACTCACATGGGATGTTGCTGCTGGTTGCCTGGGGACCTTTTGGGATGAGATGATGCAACATAGCAGATACTAGTTACACTACCATATAATCTAACTTCTTCATTTGGCAAGTAGTTCAATGTTGCCATGAGATGAATTCCTTGCCATGAAAACAACTAAAAAATGGGATCTTAAAGGCCCAAAATCACTTCCAAATTGAAGTGTTTTTCTCTTTTCAAACCATCTGCCTCATACATTCCATTTCTGTTTGTTCAGTCTTATAGGAGGAAAAGGAAGGAGAGAAATTCAATGACATGAACCACTCATGACCACTGTAATAAGGCAGTGTTTAATCAGATCGTAAAGTTAAATACAGCATAGCTGCACTGAAGTTCATTATAAAGCTATAGTTTGCAAACTTGGAAAGTATCCAGACTGGCCTTATGTCCTCACATGAGAAATTGAAATAAAACTGTAACACACACACTCACACATATCTCCAAGAAAAAGGATATTCTTCACACAAAACATATTCAAAATACATCTTGTTGATACTGGTTAAACATAAAACATTAAAATTTTGAAAGGATTGTGGTGTTATTTATTACATCACTTAATTTCTAACATATTTCTAACACAGCACTTTCCTGCTAATAGAATATACTTATCTATAGATTTCCTTCTCCTCTACAAATTGCTTCTTTGCATTCCATTGGTTTTCATATGATAACAATTGTCTTTAGGCAGATCTTATACATTAGTTTTTCCTGGTCTAATGACAGAGACTGTGTAGGTAGATATTGGATATTAATTAGTTTTCATTAAATAAATGGGGGAAAAACAGGCTAAATATATTCAAATCATAAGCATGGCAAATCCATAATCTTGGCAGCTAAAATTAAAGGTAACTCTAAACTCAATAAAAACAAAAAAAACCCTGAAGTTTGGTTACACTGAAAGAAGATTTACACTTGTGCAAAAGAGAATAAATAAGCCAAGCTTATTATTTCAGGAAACAATGCATTCAGCCCAGTTACAAGAACACATCTGTTCATTTTCATACAGAGTATCACAGCACACTTTTTTTAAACTACAGCCTTCTTTCTACTATGCCATACCAAGGCTTTTGTTTTGTTTGCTTTTTGAATCAGGTGCAGATGAGCCTATTTAAACTCAACCATATCCACAGAAAAATCTAGAAACACCCTGTTTTTTTGCAGCTAGGGAGACTGTTTGACCTGTCAGTTGGAGATCCCACCTGGAATACCTGCTGGGGTTTATTCTCCTCAGTGTGCTCTCTGTGACACTCTGGCTCAGCCAGAACCACGGGGCAGAGCCAGGCTTGCAGCAATGTCACCTGGAGAGTGAGGCCGTGGGTGCCTCAAAGGGATGCTAGCCACCTCAGCACCCTGCTGGGACCTGAATTCACTTGTCCTTATTCTCCTCCCTCACAGATTAGACATCACTATCATTCACCTCTCTAGGAGGAGTTATTTCTGATTTTCCCTGCTGTAAGAGAGCCATCATGCCTGCTGTGGCAAGGACAATTTATTATGATGGACATTTCAATGCTCCCAGCAATGTTTCTCAGAATTTTCCTTTAAAATAGGATGCAGCTAGGCTTTCCACCAGCACATAGAAGCTTTACTTAATAAAGCTGAACAAATTAATTACAGCCAGGACAAAGAAAAACAAGAAAATTTTATATGCATTAGCATTTTTCCCTGATCCCAAATTTTCCCAAATTTACTGTTATTTAAAATTCCTCAGTATGTGGTTTCTGTAAACAAAGCAGCCTGTAATTTGCACAGGCAAGACTTGTTCTATTTATTATTATTATTATTATTATTCACAATTTACTATCTGTGTGGTGGGTCTGATCCTCGAAATCACATGGCTGTCCTTCTGCTCGAGACCCCTTGACTTGCAGCAGGGTTTCCAGATCATCACAGAACCGTGTTGCCCCCCTTGTTTTTGTAAATAGATGTTCTCACATTTTTTTGCACTATTCCTTCAATGAACATATTTAGAGAAAAAGTCATGCCTTTAAATGGTTACAATAAGATACTAGGAGAAGGTTACAAGTGTTGCTAATTAGGGAAAAAAATATATCCAGTGGAAAAAGGTTGGAATGATTTACCAAAATTTACAGAATTCCTCCAGAAATCGTAGAGAGTTGGGAGAACTCAAATGGCCCACTCCAGGTTATGAACCTCATCTTTTTCCCTTTTCCTTTCCTAGCTTGCCAAGGAGGCTCCCCAGCATCCCGTGTGGGTCACTCAGAGACTGCAGGTCTTGTGGAAGCCATGGCTCAGTGAGGACCAGCGACCTCTGGAGCAGCAGCTCCCAGCCTTGAGAGCTGCGTGGCACTCGGGAGGGGAAGAGCCCTGCGGCTGCAGCGCAGCTGGGTTCGGTAGGAAACGCTGAGCCTGGAGCCGGGGCAGAGGATGTGCCGTGGCCGCCAGACGAGGACGCACCAAGCGCTGAAGGAGAAGCTGCTCTGGAAATCGTTTCTGCCCCCAGCTGTAGCCGCAAGCAGCCTGCAATCAAGTGCGGAGCTATTTACCTTGTGTGCCTGCTTCTGCCAGGCTCCTGCCGTGCTCAATCAGCCGCTCCGGTGACTTGGGGGCGGCTCCCGGGGCCAGGCTCCGCTCGCTGGCACCGCTAGAGGGCTTGGGCTTGAGTCCGGAAAGCGGGAAAAGCTGCGAAATTCCTCTCCTGGGTTTCACCTACACACATAGGTAGGGGTTTCACCTACACACACCTACACATTCACCTACACTACAACATAAAGCGAGACTTAAGAGGCACTACTAGGTTTTCTTCTCTTCGTTATAAATTTGCCTGGATATTTTTCTCACCACAGTCTGCACATCAACCCCCTATAGGAGACATACACCCGAATTCTGGGGAGGGATCTCTGCATCTTCAAAGAGACCTGTCAGACACGACCAATACCCATAGAGGTCTTACATCCATGATTATCATTGGGATTTGGGAATTTTAGAAGCGGAGATTTTGTGGGTTTATCATTCGTGCTATACTTTATAAGATTAAGAAGTCTTGCTTAAGTTGGCTCACTCCTGGAGAAAAAAAAAAATCTGATATAAAAATAAAGACAAACCATAATCAGAATCTAATTCCCCTACTGCATGTGCACAGAACCACAGGACCATGAGTTCACCCTCCTCAATTAAATTTGGTGTTAATATTGCCAAACAGGTGTAACTGTGGTTGTACCCGTCTCACATGCTAACCATCTAAGCAAGGGCTTCAGTCCCATTGTTTTATAACCACAAGGTTTCTTCTACTGAAATATCTCTACACTCAAAACAGAAGTGACCATTATCAAAAGGATAAAAAAAAGCAAAAATACTTAAATCTCTTNCACGCAGCAGTTAGTGAGCTAATGCTGCTTATGGTGTCATTCCAATTCAAAGACAAACTATGTGTTATAAGGATGAATTCTAATAAAGGATGAAAGTGACAAAAGCAAGACTGGGCAGTTAAGGGCTTAGATCAAAAACCAAAGAAAGCTAAAATCTATTTGTAACTACCTTTTTGACCACAGCTTCTCTCAGGTATTAATTTCTGTGTCCTTCACACTCAGTCTCCTCCAGTCCCCACAGCTACAATTTTATTCTCTTTTATCCCAAGCCCACTTGGGACCCAGAAACCACCCAAGCTGTTCATCCTAGGCTGTCTGCTCAAGCACTGGCAGCCTCTGTCTTCTCCCTTCATCCTAATTTTCTAGCACATTAATATGGCTTCATAGCCACTTCTACCATATAAAGGGGCAGCCACCAAGTCCTTCTCTTAGACAGATCTGCTCAGCTCATAAGTCTTCCCTGCCCCGAAGTCACAGTGCTCAGAGTCCTAGCAAACCTTTCAATCTTTAGCTCTTTGTGGATTTCTCAAAATCCCCATATCCGTAGGTCTTGTGTACCTTTTCCCTCCAAATCCTTCAAAACAGGTTATTAGAAATTTCACCTCCCCCAACATCCGCCTCCCTGGAGCCTAGAATTGTGTTTCTTTTCTCCTTTTCTACCTTGTCCTGCTGTGGGGACAATCATTTTGCTGTCTAAATCCTGGGTATCAATGGAAGAGCCCTAGACTGTGCAAAAAAAACCTCCTCCCAGTCCTGGCTCTAATCATTATGAGTTGGGGGCTGAAAATGAAAAATGACTTGCAGATTTTTTCAAACTTTATTGAAGATGAACAGATTTTTAATAGAATGGCAAAGTGTACAAGACTAACAAATATCTCACAAAGAGAGCACGGAAGGTCTCCTGTTTCTCAAAAGCAAATATGCAAGATTTTAATGAGGAAAAATGATCCTTGTTTTTGCCTTGTTTTTGGAAAGACTAATCAATCTGGCCTATTATTTCTAATTAGACAAGCCAACTTAGTAAGAAACAATCCAATCAGTTTCTCCAGAAATGTAGACATGCAAGGATATGTGTGCATGCCTGCTCAGAGATGGGTATTTTTTGTACACTGCTTCTGATGTTCAGGCTCTGCCTTGCCATCTCCCTTTCTGTCCTTACTCCTCCACTGCATCAATTTTGCTTCACTGTTTTCTTTCCCTCTTCCTCAAACAGGTTATTTCATGACACAGGTGACCGTCTGCCAGCCCTGTCAGGCATTCTCACTTTCTCCTTTCAAACTGCTACTCTTCTTTCACCTTCCTGTCCAATGCAGGTTTCTATGGCTCCTGTTTTCACAGCCCCCTCTTCCCTTCCCTCAAAGAATACAAGCAACCAAGATTTTCCCAAAGCACAGTATCCTGCACAGAGCTGTAGCAGTCCAGCAGAGTGAGGATGTCGGATTGTGAGCTCTTGAGGACAAGGACTATACTTATGTTTCTCAGATATATTGAAATTACTTTGCCACCTACATAATGGTTAATAAAATGAGCAGTGGTGTCAATACACGTTCCCTTTGCTCCCTTTTCTGAAAGCTATTGTTGCTATATTACATTGCTAACATCGAGTTTACAGCGTCATTCCTGTCTTTATTGGATTCAGACTCATGACTTTTTCAAAACCATTCATATAAATGTTGTTATAAAATCAGAAGAATAAAAACTCTTCAGTTCCATGGAGGAGATACAGTGCACAAAGCACTTTTATTCCAGTCATATTGATTTCAATTACTTCTGTAACAAGACTGTTACCTGACATATAATACGGCCAAAATGAGAATTTAGAGTTCACCTGCAACATTTTGGCTTTCCTTTGCTTGTATAAATAACTATTTAGGTAAGCTTGCTAAGTTTTAAGATATATAGATGATGATCTAATGCAGGACATACAGATTAGATGAGGTTTCAGAATAAATTACATATTATAAGGCATCATCAGTATTACTAAATTAAAGCTACATATATCTTGTGTAGACACACATACAGAAAATACTGTTTTTGGTTTCAATATCTTTCTTGAAAGACCTGTAGTGATTGGGTCCAGATTTCTTCATTTTGAATAGTTTGGATAGTTACTATTTACAACTTGAAAAGAAGACTTTCTGAAAAGTGTTTGTGATTAAGGGAATTTTATTTTCTGGTTTTTATGTAGATCTTCCCTCCTCTCTCAGTTCTTTGTAATCCACTGATTTGATCTTTCTCTTAATTCTCCTCATGATTCTTAAGTATGAGAATTAGCAAGTTAAAATGTGTTTCCCTGCCAGAAGAAAAATTGCCTAAAAATTGCCAAGTCTTCTAAATTTCCTTCAGATTATTAAATCTTCCCAAGGAAAATGCTACATACTTTTATATTTTGTTATAGGCAGGGTCCTGTTTACTCTTGTAAAACTGAGGAATTTAACAAGTTTTTTCCTTGTAGAAGGTTATCACCTTCTAAAAAAATTAAAATTAAAAATAGAGTTTGCAATATGCCTGAAACCATAACATAAACAATTGGTAAATTCCAGTTTTTGCACCCACTGATGATTAATTAATGTCAGACTTCTCTAATGTCAGTAATGGCAGGTTTAGCAAGACATACGCAATTCATGTGCTTGTTCCATTAAAAGCTTCCCACACTTGATAACTGATTAAATGCCCCTATCTCTGTTGCCAAAACTTGCACCTTTCTACTTCCTCCAGCAGCTCATGAGAAGTTAACTTTATTAATACAGACTTTTAAAATACAATGAAGGGTAAATTGAACGTAATATGAAAATCCCAAACATAGGAAATATTGTACTACGCGATTATTTGTAAATTTTAAATTGTAGAATTTTCCATTCTCATTGATTTACAACTGAGCTGAAAATGCAAAAGAAAATACAGATTTAAGACTCAGCTTGCCTCAGAGCACATAACTATTTTTGTCTATCAAATAAAATGCCTTCATAGGCTTGTTGCTAGCATCAAAAGGGAAAGGGAGCAATAAATAGTAGGAACTGGTCAAAAATTGGGATCAGCAGACAGAATAAGCAGACTTCAGTAAGGTTTGTGACACTGTCCCCCATAAGATCCTCACAGTTTATGCTGGATGAGCAGACAGTGAGGTGACAAATGGCAGAAGATGTGAGCCCAGAGAGGGGTGATCACTGGCACAAAGTCTTGTCAGAGGCCAGTGGCTAATAGTGTATCCCTGGGATCCAGTCCCAGTCAACACCTTCATTATTGATCTGGATGATGGGGCAGAGCATTCCCTCAGCAAGAGGGGGCTGATGACACAAAACTGGGAGGAGTTGCTGGTACACCAGAGCTGTGCCCTGGTCCAGAAGGACCTCAACAGGCTAGAGAAATGTGGTGCCAGAAACCTCATGAAACTCAACAAGGGGAAGTGTAAAGTCCTACTCCTCCGGAGAGGAGCAGTCCCAGTCACCACCAGTTCATTCTGGGGACCACCTGGCTGGAAAGCAGCTTGGCAGACAAAGACCTGGAAGCTCTGGTGAAACCAAAGCTGAACATGACAAAGAAGACTAATGCATGGGCTGCATTAGAAAGAGTGTTACCAGCAGGTCAGGTGAGCTGTCTTCCCCTCTTTTCAGCACTTGTGAGGCCACATTTGGAGTATTTGGTCCAGTTCTGGTCTTCCCAGTGCATGAAACACATGGACATACTGAAGAGTGTCCAGCAAAGGGCCACAAGGATGATGAAGGGACTGGACCATTTCTCCCATGAGGAAAGGCTGAGAGCTGGGGGAGCTCAGCCTGGAGGAGAGAAGGCTCAGGGAGAAATATTCAATGCACACAAACAGCTGAAGGGAGGGTGCAGAGGAGATAGAGCCAGGCTCTTTCCAGTGGTGCCCAGTGACAGAACAAAAGGCACTAACTAAAACAAAGCATGTTCCCTCTTAATATCAGGAAACATTTTTTTTTACTGTGAGGGTGAGGGAGCATTGGCCCAGGTTGTCCAGGGTGATTGTGAACTCTCCCTCCTTGGACATATTCAAAATCCAGTGCTGAGCAACTTGCTTCAAGTGGCCCTGCCTGAGCAGGTGTTTGGACCACATGACCTCCAGAGAACCCCTTCAGCCTTAGCCTTTCTGTGATCCTTTGAGTCTCCGAAAATTTCAAATTAACCTCCTAAAGCTGATTTAATACAATGATAAGGACATAAAACAGAGGATAAAAGTACCTGCTACTGGTATCATCTATAATACCTGTTGCTTAGTAGCAGGGTTATTACTGTCTTAATTTGAACTGTTTATCTTGCACTTCTGCTATTGCATTGTTTTTTGGATCTTCAGACAATTACTGTAAATCAGTACATTCTTTTGTTTCTCTCCTTTAAATCTCTATGACATATGAAGGCTATTTAGACAATGTATTTTCCTTGTCTGAGTAGCTTCCAAAGGGGAAAATATTGGTTTCTATTTTTTCTTCCCCCAGATTTACAGGGTTGGTCTCTAGAGAGGCAACTGGAAAAAGTGAGAGTGGCACTTAAAGAACTGAGTCTTTCTGACAAAGTTTCAGAACAGCCAAACCAAAGATTAAAAAATACTCTGGCAGCTTGAGAGACAAACCAGCTGGCAGGCAATGAAAAATGAAAATATTGCCATTCTTAATAATCGAAGTAGAAAATCCACTGAGGAAAACCCTTGTTCCTTTTCATTTTTCTTTTCTACTTGGATCATCAGTTTTCATGATCTCTGGGTGAGGCAATAGGCTGTCATGACTATTGGCAGGAGACAGAACTTTAACACAACATATTAGAAATTCTAGAATAGGACTGCAGTGTCAAAGCAGATAGGCCCCAGTAAATCCCTTAAGCTGTGCTAGAACAGGCAAGCACACACAAGCAGCAGTGCAGGAGGCTCATGTGGTTCTGAAATTGCACTTCTGATCTTACAGGCTTATCAAGAAGTGCCCAACAATTCACCCTCTCACTTTCAAATGGATTTTTATCCTGCAGCTATGATGGGTCCATGAGAGGATTCAGGCATGCCATCTTTTTTTTTAACAAAGAAGAAAACAGCTGTTCAAAAACAGAAAATTTTGAGTTCATTCTTTCACTTAAATTTTATTCAGTATGCAAAATAATTTTAACAATACTTTGCAGTAATTGTCTATCAGTCCTATGACCATATACTAGAAAATTTTACACAGAAGTTTTTTGTTATAAATTTTAGACTACTAAGTTCTGCAAACCTATTCTAGCCTAAAATTTTAGTCTACTGACTTATATAAACATATATGCATGTAAGCCTATGGAAATCAAGTGTTCAGAGACTTTCACAATACTAAGATAATTTGCCACGTTAGTTTTTAAAATTCTGAAAAATTGTGAAAAACTGCAACTCATTTTTATTAAGGGCCATTCAGGCAGTTCCAGTGTCACTTAGCAGTTTGATGGAGCTTTGCAACATACAAATTCTCCTTCAAATGCCACACTGTTACAGATTCCATGTGAAATGACTCATGTGAGATCAAGATCGAGGGACAAGAAGAACAGGGCAGAAGATGGGCAGTACAGACCTAAGAGACAGCTCTGCTGCTCTGTATCTATATCTTATTCAATATGTAAGAAGACTGTGATGGCAATCAGTTTCCACAAGATCCTTCCATCCACAGTAATAACTGTGGCCTCACATCCTTTTGCCAAAACAGGAACTCCCCTGTGAGCAGATAGCAGAGAGAAATGCCAGATTTCTAGCAGTTCAGGTGTGCCAAACTAGGAAGCAGAATAATAATATTTTGCTTTTTCCAGTGTCTTGCAGTCTTAGCCAGGTGTGAAGCCTGCCACAGATTCACTGCTGGGTTATTGGAAACATTTGTACACAAATTTAGAGAGCCACATTCTCAGCTTTGGCTTGTGCTACCAACAACCCAGTGCTTGCTTCCAGGATGAGGTTCAGACATTGTGGAAATTTTAAAAAATCTAAGAAGATGCTTTAATAGTCCTAACTGTGTGTTTTTATACTTTGCATTAATTACCCACTCTTTCAGGGCACTCAGACATACTGGCTCTAAAGTTGCTCTACTTTTTCTAAGTGCACGAAGAATCTTAGTTCCTTCATGAGTTGCTCAGGGTGGAATATTTATCCACCTTACACTCTACCTTATCATAAATCACGGTAATGGTTGTGGAAATAGTCCCTGCAGGGTGCCTTGAAGTGTAGCTGACTCATGACAGAACATTACTTGGAAGTTTTACAGTTGTATTTTATTTTTCAGGGAGTAAATGGTGCAACTGCAGGAGAAATAACACTTTTGAAAAGTAGTGCAGTAACAAGGGCCAAATGCATGTGATGTGCAAATAAAACAAGAAATTAAAAAGATGGCTTGTAACTTCTGGGTACATCTTGTTGCCATGGTGCTTCTAGAAACCTCTCCCTATCTGCTATCTGCCTAGTTTTCCCAGTACCATTAGTTGCTCAGGCCTTAGGAAACTGGATTTGTCACTCATAGTTGGGCTGTGGGATACACAAACGATGATGTGGCATGCTCTGCATACTGAATGGGAGCCTGCTTCATTTATAATTCACTAAAAGGCATTATTTTAAGAAATTTTTCAAAATAAGATTATAAACTCATATTGTGCTGTTTGTTTTGATAATCTAATGATGGACTTCTTACCTTTCAAAGTCTGCATTGTTTTGTGTCAAGAAATCAGTCTCTTAAATATGAGCAACATGATATGAAGCAATTCATTTAGTCACTGAGACCGGAATTTCCTCTTTCAATCTTGGACTACCGTCAAAAACATGAGAAAGGCCTTTCCATGAAGAAATCTACAATGAACAATTAGGCATTGCTCCATCTGAGGGGAACTTGGACAGATGGGGTGAGTTACAAGAAAATTAATAAAAATCCCATATAGGCACTGTACTTGTCATCCCTTCCTTAACACTGATATTGGTAAAGGCTTGTCCAGACAACTTTATCCATTCATTCCACATGACAAAAGCAGAAATACAGAAGTACAGCTACAACAAACCCAGAAAATAATCCAAAGAACAAGAACTGCAAGTTTTACAGAAGGAAGCCCAAAAACCCTTTACAGCTCAAACAATAGAAGATGCTGAATACCCCAGGCAAATTACTTTTTAGTCAGTTTTTCCCATGTTGCTGGGTACAAGAAACTGATGAAGTAGAGAAATAGAGAGGCAAAAGAACATAAAAATTTCCAAAGGTGCGAAGTGATAAAAGGTGTGAAAGACCAAAGGTGTGAAACAGAAGTAGGAAAGATCTCCCAAAAGAGGAGAGGAAAGAAAGCTCAACCATCAAGCATTGGTTGAGATGCACTATTTCATTAAAGGCTATATGTAAGGTAGCTTTACTTGAAGAGAGCATGGGAACAAGAAGAGAATAATTTCATTCGAGAATAATAAGTTGAAGATTAGGTTTCATCTCCCCTTAAATTATGCAGAAGTTATGATCAAATCCAGTTAGCATTTGGGAAATAATTTGAAAGGGGACAGTGGTGCAGATTGACTGTGCTTGTGATGTGTTGTCCACCTTTGCCTTGAGAAGCGGGGGGTCAGGACACACACCCAGGACAGGGTGGGACACCTTCTCCTGGTACATTTGAGACAAAACTGGTGTGCTCCACATGTTCAGTTCATTAATCATTATTGGACAGCACTGATTTTGGTCTTGAAGACATCTAAGCATTTATCTGTCTGAGGTTATATTGCTACTACTATTTTGATGTTTTACATGTACCAGGAAATAAAAGGCTCATTATGTCAAACAAAATTACATTTTTTCAGGTATTTATGTTGCAGTAATTACACTGTCACTAACCGGCTTCTCTCCACATTTTTCACAGAAAAATCAATTATTCTCACAGCTTAATTAGCAAGAAATATGTCAGGATAAATTGCTTGAATCACTGTAAATTATTGTGTTCATTCTTATCAGGGTTTTATTTGTCCTCAACATTAAAAGAGGATATTAGCTTTGTAGCACTTCCATAAGCAGGCTGACAAGTTTGCATTCATAAAGATGCATTTCACATTCTCTGTGTCAGAGCTTCTTTTCATTTGCAGATAACTTTACAATACTTGAAAAGTCTGAACTGAAATTTTGAAAGATGGGAATCTATTTCAAAATAATTTTTCGCACATACCTTCACACACAGCTTTCAGATACATTCAGCTACTGTTACAGCTGAATATTTTAGATCTTCCAGGAAAAAAAAAGTGGGACTGTGACAGGAAACTACCTATTTTTTTTTTCCCAGCATAAATAATGTTGATAATCTTGCCTTGAAATGAATACACCTTTACACTTTGGAGTCTGCACTTAATGCAAAACAAAGTGCTAAATATATTGCTTTTATCTTCTGCAAAGTCCTAGCTGAGTATGACTTATTTTTTGGAAAAAAACCTTGTTTCATACATGTAGCAGAGAAACATTCTAAATTGTTTCTTCTATTCACTCCATGAAAACATCTTGTTCCGGGCTAAGCAGGACATTTCCCCGCTCTGAATCGTGTTGGGGTGCACTAGCTTTGGGGTAGGGACACAGAATCCATCCCCTTCTGCCCAAGTCTGTGGGTTGACACTGTCACATTGTACTGCCTGATCACACTTTGCCTCACTTATTGCATCAGACAGTGGATTACTGGGGCTGTGAAGGAAAGTGCCAGCTGCAGGACCCTGTCTTCTGCATGCAAAATCAAGAAGGTAAGAGAGAAACAGGGTGGGAGACAGCTTGTGGAGAGTGGACAGTTTCCTTGCATATCAAGAGCACCCTGCCCCTAAGAACCAGCTCTTTGCATTGCTTCGGATATGATACTAAGGAAAGGTACCTTAATTTAAGAAGCTCATTATCTGAGGGAACCGGCTTGGGGTCCTGGTGCCTGATGTTCTGAAGAGCACGGACAGATGTGTCAGCTGGGAATGCACTTTAAATGTCCAAAGTGAGGGTTTTGGTTGTTATCCTCTGGAAAGTTTGGAATTAGATGTCCAAGGGATGTGAGTAGGTTTTATATTCATTGCATTGGCTCCCAAGCAATAAAAGTGAGATAATGCCTCACAGAAGTTGTGAAAATTAGGAGATTAATTATTCATATGTTACCAGATAAGTGGATTAGTTACTGGGGCAATCCAGTGACAAATGCCATTGAGAAGCATGTAAGGAAGGAGCAATTCTGTCTGTACACCAATGCACAAATAGCATTTGGTACATTAGATGTGAGAAGGAAGAGAATATTGAAGTTGGGGGGAAAATAGGGCTTTTTTGAATAAATTATTATGATCTGAGCATCACTGTTGCCAGCTACTAAGTGAGGCAGGGCATCTATGGAAAGATCTAAATGTGCTTCTGTCTTCAGAGTGTAGGGCTAAATCAAGATCAGGTAGGTTGGTTTAATTTCAACATTTCCTAACTTATTAGTGTTTGGGTTTTTTATATGTGATCACTATCCTTAGCTCATGCTTCCCCCATAAAAAAGTTAAACCTCATGTTAATGATAAAAAAGTCCTCCTCTCAGCAATACTTTGGGTATTGAGGTAAAGAGATCTAAATATTTCTTAATTTTTTCCATTGTATCAAACTCATAGTACTTCACTATGTGTGGTAGTCCAATAGTTGCACTGCTTCCTAGGCACTTTCAATAGTCAATGTTACTGAAATGCTATGCAAAATGGGCAACTCAGGAGCTTAAGAGCAATTAAAACTACTGATAACCTAATCAGAAAGTTGGATAAAAATCACCAAAATGCAATGGATTCATTTCAAAAAAATACCAGGATAATATTCAGAAATAGTCTTGATTGTATCTGCATGAATTTCCATCTCTTCAGAATTACAAATAGAACTATAGAAAACATATTTTAAATCTCTAATTGCTCTTATGCATTCCACTCCAATTATAATTTAATTTTAAGCACCTTGCTTGAAATCTTCTGAGATTTACAGTTACATCTGGTTGAAAAAATAGAATAAAATTCTCAAAAATGCTGATAGTATTCCCTTACTTACCTTTTGTGTCCACCTGAAATAAAATGAATGATATCTAGAGTGCCGTTTATAAGCTTTCCTTTTCATTTCCTTTCTTGTTTTTATCACTTTGCCAGTTTTCAAAACTTTTTCAATATTTAAAAAAATGTCATTGAGTGGCAGGATAAAGATTTACATCACTTCCTTTATTTACAGGGCTGCTGGATTTACTTCAGAACTCAGATGGTTTTCAAGAGTTGCAGAGTGGCAAATGGAAACATGAAAGCCTTTTCTCTGTAAAATTCTTACCAACGGATTTAATTTACTGACAAAGGGAAAAAAGTACTAATATTCATGACTTTTAAGCCTTTAAAACATTTTAAAAATATGTATTTTCTCAAAACGATTTATTTCACTCTCTTAAAAAAATGGGGCAAAAGAGGCAGGGCTATTTGATTCTTGTCCAGAGTAAGCTGGAATACAATATTTTCAACAGCTACATAGCCATTCTCAAGAATAATTTCTGAGATATTTCTTGAATTCTGACTTTAGTAAGAACAATTATAAGGAAAACTGAATAATGAGACAGAAACAAGTATATTCAGTTTAAAATACCAGGAAGTATTTGACTCCCAGTGATTTGGTTAAAGGCTGCTCATGGAGTTTCCATGAATTTCCACACTTATCTATTGCGCTATTTTTAATTTATTTTTTATTTGCAACAATATATTTAATTTTAAAAATATAATGGAAGATTAATTAGAAAAAGCAGGTAAATGGAGATGAGGTAAGAGTAGCTGGGTTATGCACTCTACAGGGGAGCACAGGCTGACTCTAAAAGATAAATCATCTTGAGGACAATGTTCCTTGCTGGGAACTCCCAGGAACCTATATCCTGCACACTGGCACCAGATTCTTCCTTCCCAACATAAATTCTCACAAGTTTTGTTTATAATCAAGACAAAGTGATAGGAAGGGAAAACATAAGCACTAAGTGAGCTGAAATTCCAGTATTATACTTGTTTTCAGTCCTTTGTGAACCATACTCTTTGCAGAAATATATGTTTGATGAAGAAAAGGGGACTGAGTATCAACAAAACACTCACCTTGAGAAAGTGAAAGAACTCATCACCTGGCCAGATATTTCTTATGCTTGGTACATTTCCTAGGGGAAAAAAAACCCTCATCTGTTTGATAGATCCTCCTAGCAATGTTTGTGCATGAGCACCTTATATGTCTGTTTTTCCTTGGAAAACTGTTGCATAAAAGTCAAAATGTTATTCAATTACTGACTCTCATGATGAAATTAAATCCTTGATGGACTAAAGAATGTGTTTAATGGAGGAAAAAAGAATTTATTTTATATGTTTTTCGAGGGTAGGAACAAAAGCATTATGCTGTAAAGACAGTTTGTGTGTTTATATCCACATGCAGGAGTCTCCACATGTTGAAAAACATGCCAGCTCGTAAGTGTATATTTCACTATCTGATGTGGATTTTTTCCTTAATTTTTTTATTAAGTCAGCTGGGAATCTCAAAAGCACAGAAAATAATGAAGTAAATAATTCTACTGTGTAAAATTCAGAAAAAAAAAAGTCAGAAATTCTCAACAGTTCAATTCTTACACAGACATTTGGTAGGACACTGGACAGGCAAATCGTTGTGGAAGTCTGTAAATGCACTAAAGTCACTCCGAAACCCTGTGAGGCAGGATCAGGCTTCACGTATGTAACTACAGCAACAAATAGAGAACACTGGGCAATTCCAGTTGTGCAAAAACTAAAACTTTGGGACTAAATTAAACTAAAGTTTGGGATCACTTCTGCATCTAACGGCCATCAAACACTCTAAAATAATATAGAGTTCAATGAGGCCATAAGGAAGAAACTTTAAATTTGAAATTTAAAGGCAGAAATAACATCAAAATACATATTATCTTTTCTTTTTTTCAAAAGTTATTGTTCATTTTGTAAGTACTTAACTAGAGTCTCCTTTTCCCTCCCTTCCCTTAGCATCTCTGTGTTCTCTCCTTCTTTCAGGAGGATACTTCTGTCAAGCTGCATGTCTTATTCATAAATAATCATAAACCTAATAATAATATAATCATAAAATATTTTAAAAATACTTCATAAAATCTATATGCATTTTTTAATGTCCATCATATAGAAAACGCTAATTGTTTGCCAGCAAGTGGTCATCAAAAAACACATCCCAAGAAGAGCTGCAAAAGCTTTCTGGGACAATATGAAAGAGGAGAAGAAAAAAAGAGTGTGCACCAAGTGCAGGAAAATATGCAGAGCTGTACAACTGGATGAGCAGAGGAGAACGGCTTAGTAGCCATTATTCCCAAGCAGGGAAATTCTATGCACTCAGGTAATGCTCAAACCTTGCGGGTTGGTTTGTTGTTGATGCTGGTTTTTCCTTCCTTAGTTTTCTCTTCCTATTAACTGCTAGATGCTGGATGCCATGGTGGCAGTCAAATCTTACTTCAGTTAGAGTCACAACAAAAGATGTCCTTTTCCAAGTATTGCCATATTCTAACTCTAAGGAATAAAGAAATTTTCACCATGAACAGGGAGGGAAGGCCAGAATCTCACTGAATCTCTCATGCACCTCTTTTACCATTATCTGTTTCTCTTGGAAAGCACTCAGATATTATTGTGGCAAATCTGCAGATGACAAATATTTTAAAGTAGCCATACTTCTAAAAATGCACTAGTGTTGCTTTTTCCCATGTGTGTCATCCACGTGATGTGTTATGTTTCACAATTGCTGCAGGTTTATATCTATTTTGAAACATTTATAACTAACGTGTTTTAATTTAATGACTTCTCACACAAAAGCTGCCCCATTTTCTTGTGCTAAATGCCTGGAAGAAGGATCTATGACAGAGGGGCTGTATTGACCCCATTTCTACAGGATATTAATTTTGGTTGTTTCCCACAAATTCAAAAAACTCTATTTAGTGATCTGCATTTACTTTTATTAAACAAGGAACAAATCCTATAATAAAAATAATTTTTCTATAACTATAATTTTTCATGTTTTGGGTAAAATTCTCAGCAGAAATAACAAGTTTCTAAACTATTTGGCTCTTGCTAAAATTAGATTTAGATGTGAATTTAAATTAGAATTGGATTTAGATGCTCCAGTGAAATGAACCTTATTCAAATGCAAATTGAACATGAACCAGCAGAATAAATTGCCTTGTAGGTTTCTGTTTGCCTCTAATGATCCATGTTACACCATTTTCCTCTTTCAATTTTAGCTCTTATCACTTATGTAGGTACAAAAACACAAGAACAAAAACGCTACGAAGAAATTTGTTTAGTTATAGATTACGGGTAAAACATTAAATAAATCACACGTATGGCAGATCCAGGATCTGAAGACTTGTAGATTCTGACACTTATAAAGACTTGTTGAAGAGTACTACTGCCTCTTTCATTGCTTCTCAAAAAAATAATTAATTACTTGGGAAAAAGTTGTCAAGATGGCCACTGTTTATGTCCCTTGAAGTTTCTTTATCCTTATTTTAGATGCATGCCTTGAGGCATAGTTTTTCATACTAAATTCTACAAGACGGTAAAGTGGCAATACAGAAATGCAAAAAATTTACAAATAAGAGAGTAGCCAATTTCAGTTTTAGGATTAATTTTTTAGATCCTAGCTAGGAGATAGGAGGATTTATTTTCTTCAGATGTGCACATATAGAAACCAAGTAGGAGGTTAGAGAGGAAAAATTCAAATTCATAACCTAGGTTTTGATTTATATATTCTCTACTACTTTCTAAGAATGTCTTCAATAAGGGAAATTTTTTAACTGGTTTTTACTCTTTCTACAGAAAATTAAGGGTTCTGTTAAGATATTTATGATTTTGTGCTTAAATTTGCTTTAATTTAGGAACAGTTAAGAACTGCACTCACTACAGATGTATAACTATTATGAAGAGCATTTTTCCTGCAAAAATTTAGGCTGTAAAAACTGGTAATTCTTTTCTCTCCGTGTTATCTAAATGCTAATGACCTTTCCCTCCTTTCATTTTGTTAAATATTAAGAGTTAAGAGGAATAGAATTCCAGACAAGAAAGCAAGCAAACAAGAGCCCAAGAGCCATAGTTTGTCTACAGAAGAGCATCAGACGTGATAGACTCATTGAAAGGATTTACCAATTCTAATTCAGTTTCTAAATATGTTCCATACTAAATGAGGCTTGTATCTGTAAGAGATCTATAGTCTTCTAGTCCTTCTGAAGATAAATCCACAAATACAGACCTCAGTTGCTGTTACCTGTCAGTACAATGGGTTTCTTTGCCATTATCCCTTTCTGAGGTGGGGCAGGTAAGATGCTCATGGAGACACAGCACACAGAGAAATTCATATACACAAAGAGTGAAGGAAAAGAAAATGGAGTATGATTGTGGTTATTTTTTTCTTCTTTTTTTTTTTTTCTGTTTGCAAAGACAGCAAGCATGAAGGCATCTGTGCCTGTCTAAATTCAGCCAAAACCATCTGCCAACAAGTTGCAGCTAAAGGGTAGAAAATCTAATTGTGACTCAGAGGAGTTAGAAGGGAACGTGGGAGAAAGGGCCCAGGCAATAAGCTGTAGAGATGTGTAACAGTTGGCTGAAAAGGGATGGGAAGCAGTTAAATGAATGGGGACCATCTATTCTTACCACACTTACACTACATGAACCCGATAATTAAATGAACAGTTATAGCGTAACGTACTGCAACACAGAGAGAGGTTTTTCAGATTCCGGTACAATTCCTGTGCTCTTCCTCCCATTTGTACTGTCCTCCTCCACAGCTCCAACCAGCATAATTAAGAAACTCACTGCACAGTAAATTTGTAGTTCTCTATGGTTATACTTAGCTGAAATCAATGCTGGCTCCAAGTTATGGTGGCATCATAAACTATTTGATTGCCTTAATGGAATTGCTTATCATTGCAATTATTTATCATTTATCACATTACCTCAAGTTATTCCTTGCTACTGATTGTACCATCCTGTGCAATTTCATTTTCATTTATGTTTTCTAGATTAGAAACACATGAGGGAAAAATGCAGATTCGTATGTTTTTCTCCCCAACAGAGAATGTTTTGGGAGACAGAGTAGAAAACAAGATATAAGAGCATAATGGTTAAAGCCTGCTTAAACCAAAAAATATGGTCATTATCTGAGCAACCATAAGATAACTTTTGCTCTTGTTTCCAATTGCCTGAGATAACATTGGTCTTTCCACAATAAAGTTCATAATTTTTACTGTAGTCTTAAATGGGAACACTATTAAGCACCAGCACAACTATCAAGAAGATGCAGAAAACCCAACGACTCAGCCTGGGCTGCTTTCTATAGTGGAGCATTTCTATAGTGGAGAATTTAGAAGACTTCAGAATTTTTACATACAGAATTATACATACATGTATATGTAATAATGATGGATATATATTACAAATATATATGTAATAATATATATATATGGTGGTAATATGTATATAGTTGAATATAGTATTTTGGATGCTCATCTAGGATTCAAGAAATCAGGAATTCTTTTTTAGCATAGATAGTCCTTAAATACAGGAAATGCCACAGCATGAAGAAGTCTTGTAGCATCACTTGGTCTCAGATTTTTAATCTGAGAGATTTTTCCCCATTTCCTTTCCAAGAGCCACCATCATGGAAAGTTCCCTGTTCCCAGAGTTATGGCAGACACACATTATGACATGATGAAAACTTTCATCCCAGCACAGGGCTTGCACCTTCTGCATTGAGCCGAGTCACTGTTAAATGTAATTTATCTCTTGCATTCTTAAAAAGGTCTAATCTAGAAGGAAAATCACCTTGGCTACTTATGTCTCTGCTTCCCTGTCTCCTCCCTATATTGACAGCTCAGGGTTCAAGCTGTATGAAAGTGATCATCTGCAGAGTGTCTGGTACAGTGGGAAGAGAAGGGCTGCTGCAATATAATGATAGAGTGATAACGATAAACTTCACTTTACGGTAATTTATCTGGTGCGTACCTGAAATAATTCAGCAAGAAGAGAGAAGGTTGACTTTTAAACTGAGAACAAATTCTCCTAGATTGTCCCTCTCAGTCTTTTGCGTTGATCTAATTATAGGAAAGCTATCATTCTACCAGAAGCTTTAAATATCAGAAATGACTAACACTTCATAAGGTTACTGTGCTGGAACAGAACTTTGGAAATCCTTTGCAAAAGAAGGTTACATAAAGCCAAAAAGTTCAAATAGGAACTTAGTTTTGAAAAGAACTAGGAAATAAACACAGAGAAACATATTTATCATAAATTTCACATGGACTGTTTCTGAAGGAGACTTTGAGGATTATTATGTTATTCTATATTCTCTTCAACCATACTCCTATTTCAATTGGGTGTTTTTTTTCCCAGAAGCTGCAATTTCTCAGGAATGACATTCCAACACACTTCAAAGATAGATGCGTCTAGACCCACTGATACATTTCATTAGATGTTCTTGGCTTATTAGATGCTGTTCATGAAAGTTTCATTATAGAGTGAAAAATCCTGATTAAAATCTGCAGTATTAATTTTATTTTCTGTTCTATTTCCATTGACTTATCCTGTATGATGGCAGGTATAAATGCAATTCTGATGTTCCAAAAGCCATTTCACTTTCACATGCCTCTTTGGAAACAGTGGACCACCAGCTTTAAACCAATGAAAAGGTCTATGTCAATACTTAAGGGATTCTAAGCATAATAACCCTCTTTAAACTTTGTTATTCCTTTTTACTTGCTGATCAGAAACATTTAGAGGCGAAGCAGATACTGCTTTCATGTAAATTAAAAATCTCGAACCACAGTTTTTAACAGATAAATCCATCAAAGGAAAGTAAAAATCATTTAGGCACAACAAAATATACTAATGCATTGTAATAAGCTATTGAACTTTACAAATTGGAGTGATTCATTTGTCTAGTTACAGAAATGACATGTCAGTCATCTAGTCTGTTTTCCTTCAACTGCTAAAACAACAGCTGTGTCCACCTCGAAAGATGCACTTGTTCTCTGATGCCAGGCTTTCACACTACTACTCCTTTAAGGAAATTAAATGTGCATGATCCAACTTACCTTATTCTATAATTTTTTATTGTCACAGCTTGATTAGTTGAAATTATTATAATTATATAGACAAATATTTTTGAAATTATTTAATAAAAATTAACTATATAGAAGCAATTTTGAAATAATTGAAACAATTTTTGAAATATTTGGAAATAATTTAATAATGAACTATTAATGAAATATTCCCTACAATTCCAAGGCAAAATAGCATTGATACTCCCTACGTTATGTGATAGCAGTGAAGATTTAAAGAGCAAATACTGCATAAACATGAGTAATAACTGATTTTTCAGCTGCTGTAGACAGCAGAAGAATATTTATTTAGGTGACAAGGAGCTGAAGGAGATTTTAAGCAGAAGGGACCAAAAAAATAACTACACAGACAGGAAGCACTATTGAGACATTCTGCTTTTAGTATGTAATAATTCATTTTCAAACACATAACCTCAGTGATATTAGCACCATGNGACAGCAAGCATGAAGGCATCTGTGCCTGTCTAAATTCAGCCAAAACCATCTGCCAACAAGTTGCAGCTAAAGGGTAGAAAATCTAATTGTGACTCAGAGGAGTTAGAAGGGAACGTGGGAGAAAGGGCCCAGGCAATAAGCTGTAGAGATGTGTAACAGTTGGCTGAAAAGGGATGGGAAGCAGTTAAATGAATGGGGACCATCTATTCTTACCACACTTACACTACATGAACCCGATAATTAAATGAACAGTTATAGCGTAACGTACTGCAACACAGAGAGAGGTTTTTCAGATTCCGGTACAATTCCTGTGCTCTTCCTCCCATTTGTACTGTCCTCCTCCACAGCTCCAACCAGCATAATTAAGAAACTCACTGCACAGTAAATTTGTAGTTCTCTATGGTTATACTTAGCTGAAATCAATGCTGGCTCCAAGTTATGGTGGCATCATAAACTATTTGATTGCCTTAATGGAATTGCTTATCATTGCAATTATTTATCATTTATCACATTACCTCAAGTTATTCCTTGCTATTGATTGTACCATCCTGTGCAATTTCATTTTCATTTATGTTTTCTAGATTAGAAACACATGAGGGAAAAATGCAGATTCGTATGTTTTTCTCCCCAACAGAGAATGTTTTGGGAGACAGAGTAGAAAACAAGATATAAGAGCATTATGGTTAAAGCCTGCTTAAACCAAAAAATATGGTCATTATCTGAGCAACCATAAGATAACTTTTGCTCTTGTTTCCAATTGCCTGAGATAACATTGGTCTTTCCACAATAAAGTTCATAATTTTTACTGTAGTCTTAAATGGGAACACTATTAAGCACCAGCACAACTATCAAGAAGATGCAGAAAACCCAACGACTCAGCCTGGGCTGCTTTCGATAGTGGAGCATTTCTATAGTGGAGAATTTAGAAGACTTCAGAATTTTTACATACAGAATTATACATACATGTATATGTAATAATGATGGATATATATTACAAATATATATGTAANAGATAACATTGGTCTTTCCACAATAAAGTTCATAATTTTTACTGTAGTCTTAAATGGGAACACTATTAAGCACCAGCACAACTATCAAGAAGATGCAGAAAACCCAACGACTCAGCCTGGGCTGCTTTCGATAGTGGAGCATTTCTATAGTGGAGAATTTAGAAGACTTCAGAATTTTTACATACAGAATTATACATACATGTATATGTAATAATGATGGATATATATTACAAATATATATGTAATAATATATATATATGGTGGTAATATGTATATAGTTGAATATAGTATTTTGGATGCTCATCTAGGATTCAAGAAATCAGGAATTCTTTT
>VXBC01011528.1:0-19477 GCA_013399945.1 Ploceus nigricollis
GACACTAAACTGGGAACGTGTGTCAATCTCTTGGAAGGTAGGAGGGCTCTGCAGCAAGACCTGGAATGGTTGGATGGATGGGCAGAGTGTAACAAGATGAAGTTTAATAAGTCCAAGTGCCAAGTCCTGCACTTTGGCCACAATAACCCCCTGCAGGGTTATAGGCTGGGGACAGTGTGGCTGGACAGTGCCCAGGTGGAAAGGGACCTGGGGGTACTGCTCGACAGCCGGCTGAACAGGAGCCAGCAGTGTGCCCAATGAAGGCAAGTGTACCAGTGTACCAAGAAGGCCAATGGCATCCTGGCCTGTGTCAGGAATAGTGTGGCCAGCAGGAGCAGGGAGGTCATTCTTCCCCTGTATTTGGCACTGGTGAGGCCACACCTTGAGGGCTGTGTCCAGTTCTGGGCCCCTCAGTTTGGGAAGGACATTGAGATGCTGGAGCATGTCCAGAGGAGGGCAACGAGGCTGGTGAGGGGCTTGGAACACAAGCCCTGTGAGGAACGACTGAGGGAGCTGGGGTTGTTTAGCCTGGAGAAAAGGAGACTCAGGGGTGACCTTATCACTCTCTAGAACTTCCTGAAGGATAGTTGTAGTCAGGTGGGGGTTGGTCTCTTTCTCCAGGCAGCAACTGACAGAAGCAGAGGACACAATCTGAAGCTGCACCAAGGGAAATATAGGTTGGATGTTAGGAAAAAGTTTTTCACTGAAAGAGTGATAAAGTACTGCAATTGTCTGCCCAGGCAGGTCGCGGAACCATTGTAACCTCGTGGTTAGCCAGCAGTATGGTCCATTTTCTTCAAGTAAGTAAATTACCAAGGTTAAGGTAAGAATTTGCATGAACATCCACTAAAATCAGGATCTTGCTTGCTCATTGCTAAACCTGGCATATCACGACCAGTTTGTTCTCTCAACATTAATCAAAAAAAGGAACAAGAAATAAGAGAACCACATCAAACCTCTACATGAACCAGTGAAGACATTAATTTTCTTACAATGAAACAGCATCATCTGAGATCATCACATGCAACAAATGTTGGCTGTAATCTAACACAAAACCAGCCACTAACAGGCAGGGAGAACACTTCACTGTCATCAGAAAGCTCACTTTCCAACTACATGATCAGGACAAACTTATTGCAGACCTTTATTTTTCAAAATTATGACACTGTTTGCTCCCATTTACCCTTATCACTGAAAATTTTTCCCCTCTTTTGCCACTGAGTTCTCCACAACTGTATCTGCCTTCAGCACATCTCTGGGCTCTGCCAGCCTGCAGCTGCATGCTGAGGGGCTTGGTCAGCCAGGGAAAACTGATCCCACAGTATATTCAGCAGTAAATGACCAGGAACATTTCTTCCAGCATTCTGGAAGAACAGATTCTTCCGGTGGAAACATAAGGTAACCATAACCACAGCCAGTACTACCAGTTTCATCTACAACAATGTGCTTGTTTTTCAGCAGTTTACAAAATGAAAGACTAAAAATTAAATAATATTAAGTTATAATTTATCTGGAACATTAAGATACTTAAAAATTGCATTTTCAGAATAATTAATTAATTTATCTCAATTATGAAAATGTATTTATCCTGTACAAAGATTATTTGTGCATGCCCACTTTGGAGGTGGACAACAAAAAAAAACTGAAGCAAAGAAAAATAAATGTTCATGTGAGGATTTAGGAAAATATCTGTGTATTTTACATTCATATTTGAGCTTCTTTTTGAAACAGCCTTCCAATGCAAAAAGTAGTGTTTCTCAGCTTCTGGTAATGAAGCTTTGCATAAACAGTGGCTTGACTCAGCAGGTTGCTTATAGTGTAGATCAATTCCTTACAGATCAGCTCATTTCAGACAGCTTTCATTTTCATTATCCTTACAAACAGCATGAATTGTTACCTAAAGCAATGTTGTAGGAAAATAAAAAATTAACCCAGTTGTTGAGGAAGAGGCCCTTCAGCCTGGTTATAATTTAAGGCAGGAAAAAAATGTGATGCTCGTGACAAGAGCCACCAGTAACACCAACCAAGCACAAATGGCAAGCACAGAAAATAAGTTACTGCTAACAATTCTACAATGTCCCCTTGTATTACATTCAAATTCTAATAGAACATATCTATGCCACACAGTGTGTGCACATGTATGCTAAACAACTCAAAGCTCTATTTTTCACCTATCCATGATGCAGTCACTTAAGCCCAGACAGGAGGCTCCTTGACTTGCTAAAGATGGTTCCACTTCAGCAGTCTTCAGCAGAAAGCAATGGGAGATGGAATACACAAGAATTACAATAGCACAGAGCCCCCAGACTTGAAGGTATCTCACAAAAGGAACAAGGAAGCCACAATACTAAAGCCACCATGCTGGAGTAAGCTGGATCAGAGCTGCACATCACCTCCTGTACTGGCCAAACTGAGAAGCTGACTGGAGGAAAAACTGCACCACCTTCCCTGACACAACTGTGGTAACACTAATGCAACACTGGGTACTCTCTGGGTTCAGAGCCAGCCAGAAGCCCTGTGTTGGTACCTAATGCACAGCTCTGTTTCAGAACCTACAGGCTTAGAAGATCACAACTCAGGACAGCACACCACCAGCCAGGTAAACTAGCACAACAAAATAGCTCAGGTCACCAGTCCAAGTTCTCAAGCATGTGGAATTTCCTGCAACAGTTCTCAAATATGACACTTCCTGGCAGAATGAAAGGAGTTTGTTTCCCTTTCCTTCCCATGCTGAAACTCAGTAGTACCTTGCTTAGTACTCACAGAAAGAGTTCTCTCCCCACATCTCCTAAGGGGAACTCAAGTTCCCCCATATTGACACAGGCTCCATCAGTCTGTTAAGCAGATGCCTGCCTGGACATCAGCAATCATCAGTTACCAAAAATACTCTTCCTCTTCAAAGCTGTATCTCTCATCTGCATAGCAGACCAAATGAAATGAGCACTTGTCCTGCAGGTATGGAATGTCTTTTCTTTACAAAAATCATGCTAGTGCCAGGGAAATAAATAGTTGCATACTAAGAATAACCAAGAAGAATGAAGTCTTCATAGCTAGCTTACTATCAGGTATCTTTTCAGAAATTTAAGGAATGCATGCTGCTATAGGCTTTGTGAGACCTCCCACATCCATCAGATGATCTGATCTGACAAGGGACTGTGATGGAAGCAGACTGAACTCAGCAGTAAATTCCACTGACTCACTGGCTGAAGGAATGAGTTTTTCTTCAGTCTGAAGATCTCTCCCAGATAGCAACCTGGTAAGAGAGAGAGACCTCAGAATTTGCTCACAAATCTCTCGAGGAAGTGCAAACCTCCTGAGAGAGAAGAGTTTTTGACACTATCCTGTGCCCCATTCAGAGCCAGACTGCTTTGCAGATCACTGCCAGTGCTGGTTTAGCAAATGCATTTCCAGGTACCTCTAAGGAAGGCTGCAGAGAGATCCAGGCTACAAAACAAACGTCATTCATTTTGCAATAAAACTCACTGATGACCAAGAACAACAGCATGAGGAAAGATGACCAGCTAGTCAGCACATTTATTATCCTTATGAGCCAGTAACCCTTGGTGCTCAAGTGCAATAATTAAGATCAAAAGTTCCCTGCAGCTGAGTGAATTGCCTCAGCTGCTGCCTAGCAGCAAACCGAAAATAGAAAAACAAAGGCATCCTTGACTAAAGTCTACTTTGAGTTTCTAACAGCCAGTAGTTTAAATACATTTACTGAAAAATAGACATTCTTTTAAAAAGAAACACTGAAGTCCCCATCTCAAATCAATGTTTTCCCCCCACAGGCATAAGGGAATAAAAATTAATGTCCTTCACACTTGGTAATACTTCTCAAAGACTGGGATGACCATTAAAATCTTCTTCAGTCTCTTTACAAGGTCCAACATGAATCAGTGGACAACTTTACTGTAGTTTTAGTACTCTTTTCAACAAAGATAACTAGCTTCTCTTATGCCTTAAGAGAGAGAAAGGCCCTGTACAAGCCAGTGAGGGAGGCCTCTGGTCATTCTGGATGAGATAAAGGATCCCCAGCTCCCCCACCATAAACTCAGGCACTGTCCATGCCATCAGCAGGCAGAGAGCACATTCTCTATCAACAGCAGATTAGAAAAATCAGTGAGTGACTGATCACTCCTGTTTGCTTTTGAAGAGGGTTGGAGCAGGGAACCAGGAATACATGGTTCTCCACTAATAAAGCCAGGAAGATGAAGAGAAATGGTAGTGACTTCAAATCATGTCTGCATGCAGCCACCTGTGATTACCATCACTGAAGTCAAGCTCTGTCAGCCCAGCACTGACAAAGTATCTCCAAAGCTTACTAATGCCCACTAAAGAAATGGGCAAGCTTAGTCACCAACTTCTCAATCCTTTAAGGCAGACACCTGCTCAAGCAGAAAAACAAGAGGGGGCTTATTCTGGGAATGGATCATGGTTTATGTATGAGAGAACGAAAAGGCCAATGCACTACTTAAATTGCCCTGGGAAAGGAACAAAGTCAAAGATGGATGAAGTTGCATTGTTAAATACTAGAGAATCCGATTTCGTTCTTCTCTACATCATCAAGCACTGAAAGAAAGGAAGGGGAACTGTACAATAAAATGCTTTCATACATTTTATGGAAGTATACTACAAAAACCAAACATTGTTTTGAGTGACATTTCCCAGGAAAATAAAAAACTAAAAGAGTTCCCACAGTAAGTGACTAAGACTTTCTTAAGGTGACACAGAAGATGACAGATACTCTACTCAGCTTTGTCATAAGCAAATATAACATAAGGGAATCCAGTTCCTCAGTGGAAATATCAAATCTCACCCATTCCCACACTGCCATAAAGGGTGAACAGAAGTAACAGAGCAGGCAGATAACCACTTAAGCTACGGGCCACACAGACTTCTGAGGGGTCTCTGAACTGGCAGAACTGACCACTGTACAGGACCAGAAATTAATCCACAAGTACCAGCAGACGCAAGAGGAGAAACCACACATAGAAAAGTTACAAAGGCTATAAAAGTGTTTCACTCTACAAAGCAAAACCACTGCCCAATTCCTGCTACCTGCTTTGCCCACAGCTCATTATAATCAGTGCTTCCACTGATTATACCAGTTTCAGGATATAAACTAGCAAAAAAGAAGTACCAAGTATGACTAGTACTCCTACTTCCTCTAAAGAGAATTTTCTCAACTGCAACTTGTAAATTTCCAAAGTCTATACAATTTTAACACAGCTCTTCTATAATTATATTAACTTCTCAGAGAGTTAATTATGAGGTGACATTTATTACTAAACTGAATAAAGAAGGGGACAAAGTCTACACCCCACTTTGAGAAATGCCAAGGAAAAAACATTTTCACTTACTATTAAAATAGTGCACCCACATATCACTACATAATTAAGATAGGCAGAAGATCCTGTTTATAGTATGTGAAAACCAAAAAGTGAACAAACTACACCCATGTGTCAAAGTCAGTAAAAAAAATTCAGGAGAGGGAAAGGAAAAAGGTGTGTAAGGCATGCAGGTAGGAAAAACATCATTACAGATATGGCAGTTTTCTTTTTAAAAAAGAAACATTTTTATCTTCTTAAATTGAGATTAGAAATGGACTATTTCAATACATCATGCCAAAATTAACTACATCAACATTTGCAAGCCTCATCTAGTACAAAAACTGACCTCTTGAAAAGAAATATCTATTTAAATTAACAATAAATAAAAAAGAGAAACATACCAACCTTGGCCCAAAATTGATGCCACCTTATAAAAAAAGTATTTTCCTAAAGAAATATGGACAGAATCTTAACTTTATAAATATTTTTGCTTTCAAGTTCTAAACTGCAAATAATTTACTAAAAGAAGTAGTAGAATTCAACAACATCTTGACAGGAAAGNAACTGTGGAGAACATTTAAAGGACTAAAATAAACCAAATAAAACTGTAAATAATACAGTATTGGTTTTTAAATGTGAGATCATGAAGAAAAAGTCTGACACAGAGTAAGCAAAAGAGGTGGTTATTGCACACATATACTTCTGCTGCTATGAAAGCAAGATCTGGTGATGAAAGTATTTTTACCTTGCACTGAAATGCACAACTGCATTGCTGTCAGAGTACATGTAATATAAATGCAAACAAACTTAGCTGTTTTAAAAACAATACCCGTGATGCTATGCACTTAGACAATACTTTGTAAATCAGTTTATTTCCCATGTAGTGGACAAATCCAGTCAGTGTAATGATTTTTCCACATGTTGAATAGTAAAATCAAACTGCTTATTTTCCCACAAGTCACTGTGAGAAAAAGGGTCTTGCTATACCCCTTAAAGCTTTCAATTTAAAAGTTAATTCTAGAAATTTGGAACTGTAACATCAGGGTCTTTTGCCATTAATAACAACGACAATACTACAAATGGCTAAAGAGCAATTATTTGTAGAACAGTTCAACAGCTCAGTTAAGGAAAAGAGTTTTAGTGCACTTTGCTCATTTTTAGCCAACATGCTACATTGCCCTTTTTGCGTAGGAAGTGGACTCATTGATTTCCACTGTAAGAAAAAAATGACTTGGCAAGCAAAACACTGTGTCAGGCTGCCCTTTTGTTCCTTATACATTTTAAGACAGAAGCTTTGCAAGACATTACACAATTCTTTGCTTTATTATTAAGTGAGAAAGTCTGATTTGTAACATTGTCACACTGCTAGTCAGAAATGCTTCAGTGATGGAAGTCAATGCTGGGTCAACACAAGGCCTCATTCTACAACATTCGTTTAAAGAGAAATTATAGTGATTTTCAACACACCCAACAAAACATTCCTTGCTTCCTTCAGAGAAAAGTCCCATCATTCTTCCTGTAGTGGGCATGTTACTACATAAATTACAATTTTTGTTTTTGAATAAAACATCCCCAAATCTTCATGAGAACAAATGGACTTCTATAGGTGTTACAGAAGTCTTCACACATCATCATCATCTGATGTATCACTGCTGCTTGTCTCAGAATCCTCATTCTCCACAGCAGGTTTGAAAGTGCTGTTTTTCCAGGGGCTAAATTTAAAATTACAGATGAGGCCATTTTTCAAAATGCCGTTTTTCCGAAGGCCGTTTTTTTGTAACTGAAATGTGAAAACATGACACATTTAGAGAAAAAAAATGCCAAACACAACAATCAGCTGCAATTCAACACTCTTTTCATCTTCACCTCTGGACTACGCTGGATCCACAGCCTTTCATAAGTACACAGAAAGGATAACTCCCCTGTGAGCCTTCACTTCTGGCCAGCCACCTGTATCCCAGTGTCTCCAGTTGTGCTGAACTCCTGCAGTCAATGAGAGCTCACCCTGTTCTCACCCATCTCACACATCTTGCCCCAGAGATCCTTTCTCCCAAATGGTCTCTCCCTGCAATCCAGTCCCCTTTCCCACAGTGCTGCAAAAATCTCTGCTAAGACAGGCAAGGGGAAATAGGGAAGGGGCCCAGAAGAGATGCTGCAGAGAGGAATGGGTATCTCAGCAATTGGAAAGTCAAAGACACTGAAGAAAGGAAACAGCTGATTCTGCAAAAAAGAAAGGAATTATTGCATTTTCAATATCATGCACAAGGTGTGCACTAAGACAAGCACTTGAAAGTTTAATATTCCAGTATCAAATCAAATTCCATAATATTGGAATTACCAAATGTTCAGATTTAGCACCACACACTATTCTCCTTTCTGACTCTTTCTCACTGACCCCACCAGGTATACTCAACACTCCCAATTAAAGCAAATAGAAAGAAAAAGAAGGAAAAATCAAGTCTAGATTACCTTTTCATACTTTGTTACTAGTAAACTAAATGTCTCTCAATTCCCGGAGAAAATGCAGCTCTCAGAGTAGCACAGAAACTGCACAAAAAACCTTGAAAGAAGACTCTCTTTCCTTAGGCTAAGCTGAGGAACTTCTACCACCAATGATACCCAAACTACCCGGAAGTACACCCTACCTTTCCCTTGATACTTTGTGAATAGGCCTGAGCTACAGTCAGCATTGGTACCCGATTTTTTTGAAGCAACTATACTTCCAAAAGCACAGTACTGAAATGGTAGTGGAACAGCAACATCCATAATGATCAAAATTACTGCAGATCCTCCTCAAAGGTAGGCATCTAGGGTAACCAACTACAGGTTTATAATGGAAAATTTACTTAGTCTTACCTGTTCACTAATGACTTGGAACTCCCTCATCTCATCCTCAGTTAGTGGAGCACATGTTTCATCATCTTCACTGTCTTCCTGCCAGCCCATCTCCTTTAACAACCTTTAAAGTAAGAAGGACAACATAAGGATTTGCTACACACACTCAAACATTTCAAGCTCTGCCTACATACATGTCTAAAGATCTGTAACAAATACATTGATTAATCAGCCAGTATTTTTTTTTAAATAAACTCCTATGTGAGTTCCAAGTCTTGTAAAAAGTATGTAAAGCACAGAAGCTGAGTTCTCAGGTCCCTCAAAGATGACCCTATTCTACCACCATATGTGGTAAAAACTATACCTTCATTCTAAGGCAAGAGACCTGTGTCAGAACAGTAAGAATGTATTTTCTTAACATAACTTAAAACTGTTAGTGAAACAGCAATGTATTCACTCCTCTGAGAACAGTATGAAGAGACAAAGACACACTAAGGGACTCTGCAGGCTTTCCTGAATAACAAAGTAGAGCAAAGCATGAGGAATATTGGTGGTGTCCCTCAATGGAAACCAATTCAGGATGCAATGGCCTCATGTGATTTCTATTTTATACCACATGCTAATGTCAAGAGCCATGTCAGGCTTCTTCACAATTGAGTGTCGCCAACAGCACATGCCAGTATTTCAGCTCAAACAGCTAGGAGTGGATTTTGGGATAAGGGGAAGAAATGAGGAGAAGAAAGACTCCTCTCATAACTGAGCTTGAGATATACAAAGATGCAATAATCATCAAGTTTTGGCTAGTTCCTAAAGAAGGATGGCAGTATCTGAGCGGAAAGAAAATGGTGTTACATTTGAAGATGGTGTGAAAACAGGGGTTATCTGAGGGTGAAGACACCGTGACATTTAACAATTAAGTTATTAAGTTTGCTTGCTGCAAAGCTTTACCCAAAAGGATTAGCACCTTCTTCAGATAAACCAGGTATCTTCTGACCTTAAACATTAAAGCAGACTAAACCTGTTTCACAAAAAACAAAGAGGTTTCTAAAATGTATGCCAGAGCTGACACTTAACAGCTAAAAAACAGTGAATATATTAAAATAGTAAGACAAACTCACAGCTGACACCATATACTAGGCGCTTCATTTAGGCAGATATCAGCAAAAAATCTCCTTCAACACAATCCTCCCCACAAAGAAGTCTATATCCCAATACAGTGGATGTGCACTGGGCAAACTTGCAGGTAACCAAAGCCACCAATGACCATTTTTAGAACCGTAACAAAAGCCTGGAATTGCAGAAGGAGAAAAGCACTACTCTGCTTAAAAAAAAATCAGTAGGACAGTAACAGAAATGGAAATTGTATCCCCTGCTGCATTTGGACCAAATCAGAAAGCATTAACAGGCAGGAACAATCAAATCATCAGGATGCAGTAAAAATATACGCAAGTCATCCAAAACTCTAAGAGAATACATTGTACAGAAAAAGACAATGTTAAATGCAGTTCAATGATAGTTAATTAAGTTTTACTGCAAGCAAGCTCAGACATTAGCACTGCATTCAGTGATGTAAATAGAAGTTACAGAGCTTCTGTTAATACAAGTAAAATTCAGGGTAATAGCTAGCTAACTTGAAAGCAACATTCTTTAATGTCAGCAGCACCACTGTTCCTTTAATGGTTTTTAACCATTCTAGAATGGTCAAAAGTGTGAACTACGTAAAAAAATTACTTTGGATTAGCAAACTTGATACCAACAGGAGTGCTGCATGTTGGAAACTTCCCCAGCAGGAAGGAAGCCCTTTTGTACCAAATGTGCCAATACTGTTACTAGGTATGCAAAAGTAACCTGAGAGCTAAGATGGTGACCCATAGTACAATTTACCACAAAAAGGCCAACTGTAACACCTGTCCACATGCATGCTAAACTCACAGCCAAAGCACTGCGGCAGTATGGACACACAGCCTCTCTGGGATACCACAAAAGAAAGACATTTGCCCAGAAATCCTAACAAGGCTATTTAAAGTAATTTGAATTGAAAAACTAAGAGTTAGATTTGACTCCCATCTTCCAGTCAAAAAATCATGAGCCTCTAGTGGCCACAGATTTCACAGACTCCCAGAATATCCTGAGTTGGAAGGGATCCACAAGGAACATGGCATCCAACTCCTGGTCCTGGACAAGCCCAAGAATCATATCCTGTGACTGAGAATACTGCCCAAACACTTCTTGAACTCTGTCAGGCTTGGTGTTGTGATCACTTCCCTGGGAATCCTGTTCCAGTGCCCAACTATCCTCTGGATGAAGAACATTCTCTCTTTCTGAAAGTTACAGATTTTCTCCTACAATGGCAAGCACCAATTTCCATTTTTGGTATTCCCAATTAATATCTGGCAATTTGAAGTCCCCCATTAGGACAGCAGCAGTTGATTTAGAGGTGTTCCTTAGTTCCTTAAAGGACAATCAGTGTCATCATCCTGGGTGGGTGGCCAACAGTGGACTCCAACAATGACATCTGCTCCTTGTTTGCTCTTTAATCCTTATCCAGAGGCCCTTAACCATGCCATCACCAGCTGCAAGCTCCTCATATATCCGCCCCATCCACTAGATATAACATCACTCCCCCATCTCTCCTGCTGTCTGTGCCTCCTGAGGAGCCTGCCACCATCCACAACACTCCACTGACAGAACTCATCCCATCTAGCGTCACTCATGGCAGTGATATTGTCAATGGTGGGAAAAAAGGAACAGAGCAGGGTGCTTTGTACTCTTCATACTCAGGAGGAGTAAGAGGAAATGAAAGTCTCTTCTACAGGCACTACAAAATGAAGAGTTGTCTAGTCCAATGTACAGACTCTATCACCAAAAAAAAAAAAAAAATCTGTCTAAACCATAAGAATCTGACAGAAGACCGGGTTGTGATTATTCAGCAGCATCATTCTCATATCTACCAAATGTTATGCAGTTGGATTACTGCAGTAATAGAATTGTTTCAATCCTTTTCATTAAATTACTTTCTCATCTTCCTTGGTGAGACTGTCTTGTGACATCACTAATAGTGTCAACGAGTCACCTACAAAAATAATGAACTACTTCAATAATGACGAAAAGCTCACTGACATTTTGTATAAGATGCAGCATTTNACTATGTAGTTTGCTATATTCTTTATTAAGAAATAAACTTTCTTTACTAAAAATTGGATATAAGTCAGTACACAGGTCTAAGAAACAAAATATGTCTCATGTTAAATTAGTACATATCTAAAAGATAAATTTTACATTACTCAAGAAATATTTTATGTGTTCTCAGTTTTCAGATTCTGACTTCTGAACTAGTAAGAATTTATGAACATGCTCATTTACCATGAAGGAACACTCTTTATGTTGTATGCAGCACATACCTATGCTCTGCCTCAAGTGAGCTTGAAAGAACATTTGCCTGAGGGAAAGCTGAAGACTGAATGATCTGCTGAGGTGTAATTGAAGCATTGCCATTCTCCTGCGGAATCTCATTTTCAAAGTTTCGGTTTACATCTCTCTCACGATGAGGACTGTTCCTGTTATGCAAGCTGAAGGACTCATCATCCTAAATAAAAAAATTTTATGTTACAAAATGTAAAAGTGATTCCATCCACAAGTAAATATCCAGAAGTGCTGTAATTCAGTAGTTCTGTTTAGTTTAAATTAAGTTTAAATGGAGAGACTCTGTACTTCATGGGTAATACTGTTCACCCTTCTGGCATTACCTGCATACTACAGAATTCCTAAGATACACTACTGATTAAGTAATGCAGAAAGCAACTCACATGCTTTTCCCCAGTTTTTCTTCTGCAAAGTTTCACACATATCTTAAAATTCAAATGTACTTCAGCTGTTCTTCATACTTACAGAAATAACAGGCTGTTGAATTTTTATTGTTCCTCATTAAATATCAGAGCTGTATGTGGCAGAAGAAGTCTGAAAGTACATGAGTTCTCAACTTTGCTTAGTCTAAGGGAGAGGTCACAACACCCATATCTCAAATAGGAAATCCTCTGCCATGAATTCAGAAAGACTGCATACTGCTCTTTCAATTCAGACAAGCTCACTTACACACACGCACTCAACCCCAGCTTCTCAGGCTATTGTGAACAGCAACTGTAAATTACTAGACATTAAATACTAATCAGGAAGAAAATTTATTTACAAAGCTGACTGTTCAGGTTCACTCAAAGATTAAAAGGTCTTTGGTCTATAAACATGAGGTATTTCTTTCTACTCTATTCATTTGGCAACCTGTAATTCATATTTTTGAATGAGCCAAATAGCCTCAGAAGTCTTACTAACTGTAAAAACAAAGAAGAGTACAATCATTATCTAGTTAACAACAATCATTATCTAGTTTTCAACAACAAAATACCTAAACTGGGCATATAACAGCATTACCCATAGCAGGAGGAAATCATGCAATTTTCTGCATCTGCAAGAAATCATACTTCAGAGCACAGGATCAAGACCACCATAATTTTCCTCCCACTCACATATTGTCTGCTTTCAGAAATATTAGAACAGCCAGCAAGATATTGTTAAGAACACATATCCCAGTAAACATACATTCAGCTGTTGCATTATATGCCTGAAGAATACGTCACATAATACCAAGAAAAATTTATAAATGTATTAAGCAGTTCTAATATATAGGGCAAAACAGCCTCTTCTGAGTGTGATTCAGCTGCTGAGTACAATTTGCCTCATTATTTCATAATTCTGAATCTCTAGATGGTTCCTAAGATCTTTCTAATCTTAAATCAAAATCTTTGTGTATTTCCTGGACACATGAACAAAGTTATCCCCAATAACCATCTCAGGGCACTCAGTCACAGAATACCTAATGAAAAGATGCAGGCTTTTCTTAGCTCACACATACAGCTAAGTTATACAGTCCCACTACAGCAAATTTAATTTTGGCTGAAATAGGATCAGGGTCAGAAAAGTCAATCTCACTTTTATGAGCAATGTACACTGGCATTGCTCCTTTTTAACATCTCAGAAGCCTAATATCGCTTCCCCAAAATCACTTGTTTATCTGACTGATTTCTAATTTATGGGATTTTTTGTTTTAATAAGACATTTTAAACCACTCATTTACAGCAAACAGGCTTGTAATCACCTCATCCTGAATAATAAAATACTTACCTTCACTTGGACTACGATAACTTGTATGATAACTTCTTGGTGGCTGGTAGCATTTGACACAAATATTCTCTAGTACCAATCAAACACTGCATAAATCAATTCAGACTGAAAGAAACCTGATGCATATTATACATAGCCATTGTAGGCCTTCAAGTTCTCAATTAGTAAAAAACAGTGGTTTATGCATATATTGAGCTATTGCTTCTATGATTAGACCAAGAATGAAGAACTTCTGGCTATCGAAACACTAATTAGAAAGGAAATGGTTTGAGAAGCAGAACCAACTTTTTTGTTTTGTAGGATAACTAGCAGCCAAGGTATGAAACACTGCCCTCCACAAGTCTGTTGGGACCAAGTGGGATTCACACAAGAGTACAGAGGGAGCTGGCAGCTCACTTTCCATCATCTACCAGCAGCCCTGGATTACCAGAGAGGTCCCAGGCAACTGGAGGTTGGCAAATGTGATGCTCATTTGCAAAAAGTATTGGAAGGAGAGTCCAGAGAACTACAGGCATGTCAGACTTGCCGTAGTACCAAGGAAGGTCAGGGCAGATCACTGTGAGTGCCATCACACAGCACATACAGGAGAACTAGGGGATCAGGCCCAGCCAGTACAGGCTTGGGAAAGACAGGTCCTTCTCAGCCAACCTGATCTCCTCCTATGACCAGGCAACCTGCTTAGTGGATGGAGAAAAGGTTGTGGATGTCTTCTGCTTGAACTTCAATAAAGCCTTTCTTTGACACAGTTTCCCAGGGAATTCTGCAGAAGCTGGCAGCCCATGGCTTGGACAGCTGCACTCTTCACTGGGTAAAAACTGCCTACATGGCTGAGCCCAGAGGGTGGTGGTGAGTGGAGCTATCTATATTCAGCTGTGGCCGGTCATGGGAGGGGTTCCCAAGGGCTCAGTACTGATCACTTCATCAATGATTTGACAAGAGCACCTCAGTCAGTTTACAGGTAACACTAAAACAGGTGGGAATTCTGATCTGCTGGAGGACAGGAAGGCTCTGCAGAGGGATCTGTACAGGATGGATCAACAGGCCAAGGCCAATGGTTTGAGGTTCAACAAGGCCAAGTCCCAGATCCTTGCCCTTGGATCACAATAACCCCAACCAGCACCACAGGCTGGGGCAGAGTGGCTGGAAAGGACCTGGGGGTGCTGGTGACAGCAGCTGAACATGAGCCAGGGTGTGCCCAGCTGGCCAAGGGGGCCAATGGCATCCTGGCCTGGATCAGCAATGGTGTGGCCAGCAGGACCAGGGCAGGGATTGTCCCCCTGTACTGGGCACTGGTGAGGCCACACCTCCAGTGCTGTGTCCAGCTCTGGGCCCTCACTGCAAGAAAGACACTGAGGTGCTGGAGTGAGTCCAGAGAAGGGCAACGGAGCTGGGGCAGGGTCTGGAGCACAAGTCCTGTGAGGAGCAGCTGAGGGAGCTGGGGGTGTTTATCCTGGAGAAAAGGAGGCTCAGGGGAGACCTTATCACTCTCTACAACTGCCAGGTGGTGCTTGGCCAACACCATGACAGGACACAAGAAATGGCCTCAAGTTGTGTCAGGGGACACTAGGAAGACTTTCTTCACAGGAAGGGTTGTCAAACACTGGAATGGGCGATCCAGGGAAGTGGCTAAGTCACCATTCCTGGAGGTATTTAAAAGACATTAGATGTGACATTTGAATACATGGTTTACTTGCAGACTTGACAATACTGTTAATGGTTGGACTCAATCTCAAAGGTCTTTTCCTTTCATGTATGATTCATAAATTCATGTATGATTAGGTTAGTTTACTAAGCCTAATTTATCCTTTTTATTGTTGCTGAAGACACCAAGTACTTAAGTCATGAACACGCACTAACAGATACTGCAGAAAGACAAAAACAAACTACAAAGTAGCACTGGAGGAAGAGTAGTACTGGGAACAATGTTTTTAACTTCATTAAAAGGTAATTCCTTTCCTTCATTTAGAGATCCAAGACTGCTACTTAACAGCTGGTAACAGCAAATAAGAAGTTGTTTATAGTTTGCATGAAACCTACCGGATCTACAGTAAGTGTGAACAAAATTACCTTCTCTTGCCCATCATGATTCTCATCTTCATGTTCCTCTTTCACTCCACCTCTTTTCAATGCTTTCAAAAATTCACTCTTCTTATCAGTCCGCATCCTTGTCAATTTTGTTAAACGAAGTTGACCAGATTTATCAACAGGGGATGACGAATTTGACCGATTACACTAGTGCAGCAAGTCAGAAAAAGAAAGAATGTTAGAAGTGTGTTCATTTAGAAAATTTTTAATTAGACACAGGTATCTGTCCTTTGAGGTTTCACATATATTCACAGTCAAAAGCAGAGGGAAGATCTGTATTTTAGTATATACAGTTTGTAGATGTAAACCCAGAGATGCAGGTTTATGGAGCACTGCCCAACAGTGGGCCTTCTGAAATATGTAATACCTTTAGCAGTTTTGAAGTCTAAAGGTATTAGGCTGTATTTCCTAATGTGGGTTTTTATTCCAAATCAAACCTACAAAGGAAACTGCAGTGCTTTAAGGCCAGTGATGTGCATTCCATCTTTCCCGCATGTTAAGTTCCAAAAAAAAATATTTAATACAATTCTGTATACAATTTACTGCCCATCCTCACTTAAACAAATTAAATGTTTTGTAGATTTAACTATAGCTACTACTTTACCTCTTTCACTGAACTTTGTGTTACAGCAAATGCCTTGACAGTTGATTTGAAAGGACTGAAACTGCCAACACCATATGCAGATTCATGAGGAAACGCATTCCCAAGTTTATTTTCTTTTGCTTGGCTTTTCCACTGTGTGGGCTAGACAGAAGAATAAACAGAGATGTAAAGAGTCTTTAACTACAAAAGGATTCTTTTCAAGAATCTTCAGAAAAATGATTAAGCAAAAGCTAATCATAACTCCAACCTTAATGTCGTGCAAACATCTGTTTTCTTGTGGAAAAGAGGCTGTTTGTGAGCAATTCATCTGCTCATAAATACTGCTCACGCTGTTTATATAAAAACTAAAATTTCAAAACAATTAAGATCCTCATACTTGAGGTATCGAAAATGAAATATGGGACTTCAACAGCTGAAAGTATTATTTTAGTTTCAAAATGGTACAGAGTTAAGAACTAGTCCATCATATGCTCTCAAGAGCACAGAAAAATTCCTGAAACAACAAAATAGAGATGAAGCCAGTGAGAATAGCTCAGATGGTTAGAGCCTGGTGATAATAATGCAAGGATCATGGGTTTGAAGCCCATATGGACCATTCACTTAAGAGCTGGACTTGATGATTCTTGTGGGTCGTCTCCAACTCAGAATAGTCTGTGATTATGCATTTGGAAAGAGACCAAAATGACACTACTAGGTTATAATGTCATCTCTGTCTATAACTCGGATAAATTCTGAAGGTATTATTATGCTGACTATACCTCTCCACAACGTACCTAATTTTGTTCTGTTGAAATCATATATACAAAAGGGACTGCTATTCCATAAGTTAAAAACACCATTTTTACTCTCACTTGTACAGCTGCTGCACTTCCCAAAAGTGGCAGATGACAAGCAAAGAGAGACTAAGTTATAATTTAAAAAGAAAAATGCAAAAAAGTTGTTTCTATTCATTTTTGGGGTGTGTTGCATTTTGCAAGTGTTGGATGATAATCTAGGAACATTATTCTCAGGGATGAAATAAACACATTCAGAATTACAGCATGATTTTTCTAGGCATGTTTTTCATAACACTGGTATCCAATACTCACCTTTGCAGGTGGAGTGACAGGTTTGGGGACTAATCCTTTATAAACACTTGTGCCAGTTCCATTCCTTACTGGCTGTGAGTGAAGACTTCCCACTACTGGGAATCCAGATATCCGTAGTTCTTTTGTATTGCCTTTTTTAATGACCAGCATTCTCTGAGATCTAGATTTAGGATTTAAAGGGTACTCTGGAAGAAAAAAAGAAGTGTGTATATATATAGATACGTGTGTGTGTGCCTGTGTACATAATCTCACTAGTTTTTAGTTCATAAGGTACTGGACAGCCATATGATCCAGAGCAAACAGGCATAAATCAGGAACTTAAATCAGTATTAGTTCCACAAAGAACATACTGTGCAAACCTGGAAAAACTCAGGTTCTGTTCCATTTTCTACAATCATAATTTTTAAAATATTTCACTTGGTGATGCAGGAATTGCACTTTTTGAAAGAAAATATATTTTTCAAAGAAGCCTGCTACACACTTCTAGAGACTGGTGCATAGCAATTCTAAAATCAAAATACTGTTAGTTGTTGATAGTTACTCAAACTTCAAAAGTGTTTATGGCTTTCATATTCCCCTTAAGGTTTCCTAAAGAATAACTAGTTATATATTTATTAATAGCTCAGTTTAGAGCTCTGCACTGAGGTTCTATGAACATGAGAAAAGATGTGCACTACACATTAGGCCATGGCAATGACCAGTTTCTCTAGCTCCATGCTTCAGATGGACATAGTAGGACAAAATTTCCACGTTCATTGGAGAACAAATTAGGAGACATACAGTCAGCCGCCAAACTAGAGAAACTGCCATTTAGCAGTGTTAAGGAACATCCATTAAAAACAGTTCTAAAATTTTCAAAAAGTAAAAGAATATATTTTTTGTACATGCATTCCAACATTAAGAGCCTTTACAAGGATTATGTCCTCTCCCTGCAAGCAATTCTACTTCACATAGTCACTATATCCTCTGTTTAAAAAAAAACTTAACAAACCCTATCTTAAAAGAACTTTATTTAGCAGGTAGATGGTACAAAATAGTTATAACTGTAAGCTTCATTCTCATTAAACCTCATGACAAGATTTTTCATAATACAGGCTCCCATCACATATACACAAAGTAAAATGGAATCTAAGAGATGCCTACATTTTTAACAGATATTAGAAGGGATTGTAACACTCTTCTATCCTGAATATTTTTTCCTCCTAAAGGGAATAATAACAGCCTTAATTTCAGTTTTGCAATTACAAAACAAGACTCTTTTATTGAAAGATAGATTATCACATCAAAGTTGCTAACAACACAAAACCAGAAAGCTGTCCAATTATTTATGATGCTGCAAAGGTTTACAGCAATTAGATATTTACATTGAGGGGTTGGCCTATATCTAATATTACTTCAGTGCGCAAAAAATACTGGTTAAGTATGAGAAAACGAATCAGCAAATTAAAATACCTTTAAAATCTCTGATTAGCAGTAGTTTAAGTAAACAAGTAAAAGTTTTCATGTTTAATTATTTTTTTTTAATGAAGAGAAATGTTCTTATTTTGAGTACATTTACTTTAAAACCCCTGCCATCTAAAGCTACCACCTTCTTAGGGGTAAACAACTGACTACATAAAGCCCATTAGAATTGTAAAGTGATAGTCAAACATAATCAGGTGAGGATGAGAAAACAATCCTTACTACAGGTCTGCTCAATGCCCATGCTCAGGATTGTATTTGTCACACAAATAATACACAAACACAACCAACAGCATAAGACATTTGCTTCCAAAAAGAGACCTTAAATCTCTGCAAGCTAACTGACTCTTCCAGCTCTCCCAGGTTTCTCTCCAAATTCTTTCAACACATTTTACAAAGCCTTCAGCTAGCAATCAATACCACTAATTTAGCTGACCAACCTTCATTGCACTTCCTCTTGAAAATAAAGGTGAAGATTTCTTGACATCTTTACAAAAAAAGATGTGTACTTGTTCTGGGAAAGAGTATTAGTTGCGGCAGTATTTACAGGCTAGCTGACTGATACTCATATGGAAGTGTTATCCCTTAACAAAAAGATACCTACATTGTAATAATATTGAAGTCTTCTCAATCTATACCTTTATAATTCTAAAAAGAAGCGCTTGTTTCAAATAAAACAACTTCAGATCTCTGATACGTTTTTGCAGTTAAAAACATCAAAAATACTCACCCCACACACCTGCAGCTAGAGATTTATTCTGGTTTGGCTCCCTCTCATATTCAGGGTTTAAAGATGGCTGAAAGAAAGTTTTGTCATTATTAAAAAAGTAACCCTTGAATTGTGGGATGAATGAACTAAAGAATCACAATAACACCAGCAGCATGACCTCCCCCGACAG
>VXBC01011528.1:19514-37343 GCA_013399945.1 Ploceus nigricollis
AACAGGACAATGCTCACTTGTTTCTCTTCTCCAACAAAATATCTCAGGCAGCAGCCAATGTCATTACATGACAGCAGTAGAGAAAGCAAAAAACCAGCAATGTATGTTTCTTCAAAGAGTAACATCACCTTTCCCTTTACATCCTAATTGTAGGTTAAAGCATGAGAGCTCAGGCCACAGGCATGAAAATTACTTTGTTACTATTTCAGATTCCAGTGAGGTAACTGCGTAGAATTTAATACATACACATACCACTGCAGATGGGAATCCAACTGTAGTTTCACTTAAATACACAAGTAAAAATAATAAACATATAGTGAAAAATCTGGATATAAAATGAGAAACAAGTTGTTGGACAAACTACTAACACTCCCTTACCTACAGAAAATTCCTTACATGATGATCTGAAACTGATGAAATCTCATGAAGTGACTTGTAATGGACAAAATGGTACTTGCAGAAAAAATGAAACCTTTTTAATCATAGTTACAATTTACTTACAAAATCCTCAGCCTCGAACTGGTTGGGTACTTCTTTGTCTTCCTTTTTGCGGGTTTCATTATCAAGTACACTGTTTTCATGCAGTCCCTGGCCTTTTCCACAATGGAAGGTGCTGCTTCGAGTATGGGAACCTCCACCATGGTACCCTCCACGTTGGTTTATATTTTCTGGACCACTTCTGCCTTGTGAACGCCAACCATTCCTCTCTTTTCGCCCAAAATGCCCTTGGATTTTTACATTTTAAAGAAATGTAATTACAAACAATTTAAAAATAATATTTTACTCTACAGAATTGTTTAAAAAGTTAAATCACAAGCTCTATACACTGGGATACAGTAGCATAGGAAAAAAGTTTTCACTCCCATAAGCAGCAGGGAAGGCTCTCACAAAACAATGCCAGAGAGAGAAAATAGCCAGCCAATGCTACAACAAGTCAACCTCTTTTTCTGGCTGCTCATTTATATGCTATTGGCTAGAGTATTAACTCAACACTCTTATTCTACTCAAGAGAGAAATACAGCTGGAATCACATTACTTTAACCAATCCTTAGTGCTCACATCCTCTCCCATATGTGTCTTTCCATTACCACTCTTTTACTCCAGAAAAAGAATTTAGCACAGATGACGTATCATCGTCAGACTTCCTTTCTAGCTAGTGCCTACAAAGAAATTACGTGAACATATTCACAGTGCTCCATAAATTATACCTCCATTTGGCCTTCCAGTGTTAGGATCAAACCCTTCTGAAGAATTGTGTCTTCTGCGATTTGCTTCACGATTCTCTGTCCATGAAAAATTTTCAGAATGTTTCTCAAAATTCAGTGATGACTGCAAAGAAGCATAAGTGGTAGACCTGAGATCTGATTAATAACAATCATCAGAACTGTAACATGCATATTGTTCATGGTATATATAATTCATTCTTACAAGAACTTTGAATGACAGACAATTTAGCAGTCCTCACATGCAGAGCCGTGTCACCATCTCTCAGGCTAACTAAGTGGAAGCTGCTTCTTCTGCTCCAGGACACTGAAACAGCCCTTAAGTCACATGCCTGTGACACAAGGTAGCAAATGTCTACTTTGTTTTGGCAGCAAAATAGAGCACAAGTGACATGTGTTGCAGTAGAAGAAAAAATTTTTTAAAAGATAAGAAAGGACAGAAGATCACAATTTGGAAGGCTGAGAAGAAGTCTGGGATCTTAATCTGGATTTTCAGAGACTACATACAGGCATTCCATAGAAAGCAAGGAATCCCTTCCACCTAAGGCAGCTATACCTAAACAAAGCCTAATTCATTAATCTTGTCATTGCAACTTAAAAAGGCAAATACAAGTAGTTATGAAATACTAATAAAATCTAGAATCAGAAGTGTCCAGATTCACAAAGATACTTCAAATGTTCATCTTATAAGCACATATTAGAGAAATTTTAAAGAAATAAGTTTTTAATGTATCAGTAGGAAGGGGTAAACTAAAATCTTATCTTGAGAATAGCACCAAGAAATCAAATAATATTCTGACTAGAATTCATACCTAAAGGGATTAAACCAAAAAACATCTTTCCTTACACAACCCATGTCTTCCTTGTAACTTCTCTCTAGATGTACCTTTAAAATTACCTCCTTCTTCCCACCTAAACCACAGAGGAAATCACACACACAAAAAAAGATACCCAAAGCTCTATGGAAAATGCCCCTGTAGAGCTCAAGATGCTGTTCAATATTCACTGCTTAAAATTCAAACTCAAATAAGTATATATTTAAAAATCAAGACAGGTATTTCTAGATTGTCAGTTTTTAGAAGTCAAATGTACAGGGACCACCCTCCCAATCTGAGACCTGGAACATGAATTACTTGACAAACTCTCCTTGGAGAGAGTAAAACCAGAAGACTGCAAAAAATTGTTAAAATAAAAGTAGTTCCAAAATTACCAATTAATCTAAATATTTAAGTGAAAGAAAATCCTTAAATAGATTTTGACTAAGCTGCCAAAAATTTCAGAAAGTGCTAGATCTGCCAATCTTAGGTGAAATTTTAGAAGATACTTCACGTGTTCATTTACGTACAACAACCTCTTAATATTTTGGAATTTAACTTTCATCTTTTTGTAGTCACTTCAAAACAATCAACATTTTCACAAAGTATAACTGACAGCATTTTATATACTGTGTTTGAGTTGTACATGCTACAATGAATCTGACACTTCTAAACAGTGTGCAAAGATCATGCAGTTTGCATTTTCCCCACATGATGGAGATACCCATCTATGAAGTCTCTCGAGGCACAGATGACAGCAGGCTTAGTAATCAAAAGGAAATTTATTGGCAACTTCTTTAAGCTGAGAAATTATCTGACTCGGTTCAGCCAGACAAGAAAAATGGATAGAAATAACATAGATTTTAAGAAATACAGGAAGTCTAACTGCTTAACAAGAAGGAAAAGTGAACTTGTAAAACTGACTTTATCCATCTGCAATGTTCCCATACCCTTTTCACAGCAATACTTTCTGCCCATGTCCCAGAATGGTTTCACTATTCACAACACCTTCCCATTCCACCTGCCCATCTGCAATACTACACTGACACAAACACATTAGCTCCAGACCTGAACAAAACCCACCGATACACACGTATTTAGGTAGATTTTGCTGTGTAGTTGACAGGGAGATGAGAAAAGCTTGCTGTTAAATGGAAATCAGCAGCAATAGATGAGATGGATTTCAATCAAGCTATAATCTGTATGTCACACTACAAAGCTTATTCACAATCGCAGTTTCCTGGTTGCAGGTTTCTATAATGTTAGCCTTGAGTTATGCAAGGAAAAACATCTCAGCTAACAAGGGCTCAAGGGGAAAACCAGGGTCCTGTAGGTGTAATCCCTGAAAGTGATTACAAATCAGGAATATAAAAATTGACCAAGCAGAGCTCAGTTTCTACTTCTCAAATGTTTAAAATGTCTAAATGTTGTGGATACCATAGCCTCACCCCAGCTCCATTCTGCACGAAACATGAGATACCCTGCCTTCCTCACCCCTTCCTCTTCATCTCCATCCCTCTTACCTGCTGCTCTCTTCTGCTTTTTTGATATACAGCAGAAAATAAGTCTATTTTAGGAAATGGAGGGGACAGGGAGCCACAAAAAACTTGCAACTTGTCTTGTGGAGTTATCACAAGTCTTATTCTCTAAACTAAGAACTACAAACAAACTTTTCAAGCACTTAAAGTCCAAATGTGCTGTGTATCACAGAACGCTCATCATTGAGGGAGCAGCTAATACAGGGAAATAAGGTGCATTCCAACAATGACACACAAATATTACAACAGAGCAATACATACAACATGGAGTTTTTGAAAGAGAAGAAAATCTAACTAAACTCTATGAGGCAAAGAATCATGGAAAAGAACAGGAATAATACAACAAAATTTCACACAATTCAGAAATGAGGTGACAAATACAACCCATACCTCTGATATATTCTAGTGATGCTAGAGTACTTCTGGAATGTTGTTTTATCCTGCTATATTGGCACATAAAGCATGCAGGTAAAGCTCTTGCAGCAGACTCTCTAAATGTGTAGTGAAGATTGTTTTGCAATTCTGACACCATATCAAATTAAGCTCCAAATACTTTTCCAATTTAAAACATATTACATTGAAAAAATCAGATCAAAAGAGTTGAATGCATCAGAAATCATAGATAATGGAAACAAAGAGACTGCTTCTTAATTTGGATTTTCAGACAATATGTATCCTGGAACAGATAGGCTCTATGTTCCCAAAAACAGACTATACTAAACAAACAATCTAGCTAGGTCAGGGTAGAAGAGATATAAACAGAGTGCTATAAATAAGGACATTCAATGACCTGACTAAAAAAAACATGTTTATGTTTGTGTAGACATACAGAATCAAAGCATTAGGAACACAATTAACATTGCCACCTATCTGTGCATTTAACAATACCACAAGCCTATTGCCATAAGTTTCTCAAGGCTAAGCATTTTCCATGGAGATGAAAGACTGCACAAAGTTTATATATTAAAGAAAAGCAAAGCAATACTTATAGCAGCAGATATAAATATGGAATTCAAACTATTATAATGAAGATAGGTCTACAAATAGGGAAGTAGATAACAGGAATTTTAATATCCACTGCTGACTCTGCTTTTGCATTTGCACAAATTAAGAAAGAGTAGAAAAAACACTTCACTGAGACAGACATACTCAAGACTTCCAGGAATATTTACTAATTCTAACAATTAAGAGATTATTATTTCCCATTTCCAAGCTATCCCATTACATAAAGTAACAGTAGTCTAAATGAAACAACCAGAGTGAAGATGCCTAACAATATGAAAGCACCACACTCCACCAGTAGCAACAAGCATTCCACCATCAACTGCAGAGCCATTTCAGAAAGCCTAAAAAAGCATAGTTTTAATCACTTGGATGACAGATAATACTCCTTTAAAATTTACAGGACACAATTAAAAATCAGAAGCAAGAACATCAAGTACATGCTCTGTCTTGGTACTTCTATCATGGAACACAATAACTAATTTTAAACATCTGAGGAAGGCAATCTTAAACCAACCACAGCCAAGGCCAGATATGTGCTTCTCTCCATGAACTAAGCTGCTCAAGCAAAAATCTCTACTGGAGTCATCTGTCATCACAGTATTCATGAAGAGATCGGCATTTTTACTGTGATTGAGGTTATGACATTTAGACTTCCCTAATAATGAGAGTGCCTTTTCAAAACAACAATACAAAACATACCTTTGTTGACGATGGTGGAGTAGGAAAATTAAGCCAGGCTGGAGCAAAGTCATGCTGCGCCATTTAGGTCCAGTCTCTCCAAATCAATGAAAAAAGGCTTAGCACCTCATGGCAAGTCCCTGTAATCAGAAGAAAATAAATTAGTCCTTTCAGATGCTTATGTTACAAGGGGATTACACTTTTTGTCTTTTGTTCAGTATTTCCCTTCTGTTTTCCCATATTATTTTCCTCACAGATCTGATTTAGAATCTAACTATCATCATCTCATTTATAGCATCAAATCTGTGTTTTATTACTAAAGTGTCATATAAATCAAATATATCACAGGAATTATGAAAATATAAATGTAACATTTCTTTCTTTATTTCCTCCTATAAATGGGATAAAGCACCTTGTGTAAGGCTTGATCCAGAACACTATGGCAAAATAGCATGCTGAAATACATTCTGATACTATCCAGAAGGGACTTGGCAAGCTATTTTATTAGGTTCCTAGAAGCTGATTTTTTAAAATTAATCCCTAACAGTTAGTCTCAGCAGCCATATGAAGGTTCCTTATGAAAAACCTACATACTTGGGCTCATCACAAACCTCACAATGTCTCTAGCTTCAATGGGAACAGAGTCTACATGTCCAGAGTGTCAAAATCCAGTAAAATTCTCTAGTTTGAAAATGGGCCAAAGAATGTAATGGTTTACGATTAAAACCCACTAATACTTTTTCTACCCTACACTCTTCTCACAGGTAAGAAAATATTTCTCAATAAGCAAGAGAATGCAAGGTAATGTGAACTATATTACCAGAAGCTGAACTGTAGCACAGACAGGAAAGAAATGGATTAAACACTTCCTGAATTATACTAGGGCAACCAAATCATGCTCTGCAGCTAGTCACTGCAAAATGCACAATGATTCAAAAATTTTTAAAGTATGATATACAAGCTATTAAAAATCCAGCTAGTGAAAACATAATAAATACCCACACACATTCTATAGGGAGGCCCAAATAAACATGAATTCTACTTCTCTGCACAGCAGAGTGCAAATCTGTTATTGAGCACAACTATAATTCACTTTAATCTATGGCTGCTGTAATGTATTAGTAAGAAATGTGGAATCTGAACTTGGTAACTCATAATTACGGTCGTTCTCTGGCCTGAACCAGAATATTGCCGGCTACCATAGATTTCTATCAACAGGCGAGACTGTTCCAGCTTCTAAAAGGAAGTCTAATAAATTTGTTAGATTTAACTTCGTGTAAAACTGTATTTAGTTGAGCTGCGGTTTGTTTTTAGTGATGTGAGCTCATATCTAAGTTTTTGGGTACATCCAATACCACAGTTAAACTGTAAGGTAGGACGTAAAATTATTACAGTTAAATAGAGACAAGGTTAAAGGTATGCCTCACCCAAATAACTAACTTTAAATTACTCTGCTGAAGTCGTTCAACTCACTCCTACACCATCTTCAACAAAAAATCCAGAGTAATTTTCTAAGTATTTCCAGTTATATCAAACTAGTAAAATATAAATGAACAAAATTCTGGAGTCAATGAATCATCACAGAAATGGCTTCTCTTTCTAAAAGGAACCATGTTCAATTTTACTGATACATCCCATTCAGCAACAGTATACAAAAGGGCATATATTTACAAATGAACCAAGAGATGTTAAATTAAGAAACAACAAATCTGAGCAGATTCCAGCAAAAAAAAAAGTTTATTCCTCTTCACTTAGAAACAGTTCTCATCCTCAGGCAGAAGAATTATGGCATCTTCAGAAATTATCAAGACACTATTTTAAATATACAGTATTTTCAGTGCTGAAAGATTGACACAACAACAACAAAGTCTTCAGACTGAGGCACTTACAGCCTGAAAAACAATGAGTAAGATTAGGTTTACACCAAGTAAGAATATAAAGATTCCACAAAGTATCACCAAGTTATTGGTGCATCAGCTATTAAGTACAGGACAGAAAATCCACTAACAATGTAACTTAATAGATTTCTCTTACTGTTTTTAGAAAACTAGTCAAGCTTCCTAACATTATTTATGCAACTGCCATGAGAAGAGTTTGTTATTCACTCACTAATATACTTACCTTTTATCCTTTGCACAAAAGACTGGGTGATCACCAAGCATCCAAGCATTGGAAAAGGTATTTTGCATAAAGGCCTTTTCCCAGAGCTCACTGACACTGGCTGCCTATTTCTTCAGCCAAAAATTTTTCTAGAAGCAGATTCAAGTCTTCCTCATGTTCTCAGCTAAAAAAGCTCTCAAATTTTTTTGATAGTGCTGCTTGGTCAGATGAGTCAGTCCTTTCCTTAGAAAGAAATACACTTAAATGGTACAGACAGAGACCTGGGCCAAAATTACACAATAATCCGAGCCAAGTCAGCAACAAAATATATATGTAAGTTTCAATAACCCCATAAAAGACAAACTTTTAGGGCAAATTCTTCCAAATAGTTTTAATTTAAAAAACAGCAAGAAAAAAAAGCACAGACGTATTTCTAGAACACTACCTGACCAAACTCAGAGGTTTGCAGTTAAGCATTAACATGAAAAACAATTCCTGCAGATACTCCATACCAAAGTCAAGAAAACATTTTCTTTCACCTAATTGTACGTATGCCTGGTCTAGCAATTAGACATGGGAACAGAGAGTTCTTTCATTATTAAACCTTTCTAACTTTGAGTAGGCACAAACATCCCAGCCATAATTAAACTGGGAAACAAAGGGCAGGTCAGGAAAAGGCATTTTTAAACTGCATTAGAAGACATAGCCTACCCAGATTAAAGTTACTATTTTACCAGGTTTCATAAACATTCTTACAGCTGCTAGCTTTCTGATGCTGCCAACTAGTTTGCCCTATAGATTTAAAAAAAATTATTATAAGCATGATCTCTGTTCAAATGATCTGACACATAACTGATAGCTCTAGGATGCTCTTCATTTTCAGGAAGGTATTTTTGATAAACTGAAAACAGATCACAAAACATAAGAATGGGATGCCAGCAAGGCACCTCTACTGCCACAGGCAGGATTTACTATGCTTAAACCCTTTGTGATCAGCTTGGCTGCCAACACTAGTGTGTTTCTTGCTTGTTTTCCAACTTAAGCTAGACCGACAACTAACAAATTATGCTGCAACACATTCTAACACTAAAAAGGTTCTTTCTACCTTCTTTCCCTGCTATTCAGGTCCCCTACCTAAGCTATCCCAAAGAGTCAGACACAGATATGTGTCTGCATTCTGTGTCCATGAAAGCATTTGCAACCTTTATTCAGATACACACTATCTACTACTTTTAAATTAAACAAAAACAGCATTTAAAGTATTTTAATATAATGAATGTCAGTAGCACAAAATGGCTTTTATTACACTGACTTGAAACTACATGTCTACTAGCAAGTTTTCTCTTGCATACACACCACACATACATTGTTCAGTAACGCTAATAAAGCAGCTGATGCACTCCCAGCATTAACACAGCTATCAGAAGTAAACTTATTGAGGTAAACACCACAGATTCAAACACAATTCCAGGGCTTTCAGAAACTCTCTTGGTAACAAAACAGCAGGCCCAAAATTTATCATGAATGTTTAAGCCACCATTCCCTATTAGCACAGATCTGCCATTCTTCAACCAAACTGCAGCAAAAGCTAACTTGGCTCAGACTCTCAGCTGCTGAAGCAGAGCTGCACAATTCTAGAAAGGTAAGAAAAGATACTGAAATACTGCTATCCTCATACTATTAACACTCAAATACATTTAAAACTCATTAGTCAGACTGGTCAAACCATTGCCTCATCTCAGCAATAGCCTCTTGTGACCAACTGAAGTAATGTGTAGTGACCCTAGTGACCTCAGTAACAAAAGTCTTCCGTAGCTCATAAATTTAGATGAAAGTAATGTGTTACCGTGCTGTGGATAACAGAATAGTTTAGAGCAAAGAAAGAAATCCTGTTCTTAAGTTTTACATGTTGAAGGGGGGATCTGAAAGAAGTCTGCAAAGAATTTTGCTTTAAGTAACATGCAGTAATTAATCCAATTTTCAAGTAAATAAAATTTAGTTCTCAAGTTTGTAAAGTATGATCTTCAATAATAAGGCAGTGACTGCCAAGGAATAACAAACAGCTAGTTCCAGATGATGTACAGTGAAGAGATTTGTCATAAATACTACTCAGTCATCTACTTTGTGCCACATTTGCAGCTGAAATAAGAACACTGCACCAAATACACTCAACCAACACACAGAAAAGGTTGGGCTGGGCTATTCTTATGATTGAGTCAACAAGGTTCTTTTGTGATAGAAACTATTTCTCACCAGTTGTAAACCAGTAGAAAACCCTATATTCTAAACAAATTTGTGTTATCTGCATAGCATCTGGGAAAAATTGATCTACAGTGTCCGTTTTACAAAAATAAGTAACATCCCATGAAAAGGGAATCAGAAAGCTACTGCATGAATCAGGAGTCAAGACTTCTGGGAAAAGGCTAAGAAACAACACCTAGGGTCAACACCCAAACCTGCAAAAACAACAAAAACTAAGCTAAAACAAGTAACCACTGGTGTATCTTGTGCTTACCAAATTAAATGAAAAAAATCAAATATTAAAGACTATAGTCAATTTTCCTCACACTACTGCATTTTTCTTTTTAAATTCACACAGAACAAGTGAAATCCCACTTAAGAATAACAACATAGGGATTCAAGATTTTACTTGGTGCAATAACAAACTATTTCAGTGATCAGGGACGTGACAAGTCTAAGGAAACTATCTAGCTTACTTTGCCTCACAAAATGAAGACATAAGATGCATTTAAAAAGTGGTTATGAACATATAAAGGAGAAAATTACAGCAAGAAAGGAGATGTGTTAATCCAGACCACCAGAATCACAGAGTATCAATCACAGTAGATCGAAGGTGGACAGACATATGGTACTGAAGATCAGAAGAACAATATTTTGAACCTGTCAATTTCTATGACACTTCTAAATCAGACCCCAATGATTGTAACTAAAGAGTTTAACATGCAGGATGACACAAATGTAACACTGTAAAAGCTAATCCACTTTTTCTCGATTTTCAGTGCTAACCACACAAGTGTGATGTCTCTCCAGCAACTTTTTTCTCTCTCCCCTGCTATTTGAAATCAATATACAGTTTAAAAAACTAACCTTTTAAGCACAAAGAACACCCATTACAACTAAAAAGTCAAATTCTGGTTTTTTCCTGCAATAATACAAATAGAATTCAACACAATACAAAAGCAGAGAACACCCTTCTATTCATGAACTTTCAGATTAGCCTGCTTTCAGATTACTTTAGCAAAGTGCTTCCTTAAACTTCATCTTAATATCAAAATTTTCACCTTATCTGCAACCATTCACTATTCCTGGGACAAGCAAACTTACTAACATTTAAGTTTCATTTGCAAAGCTTGTTCATAATACACAGATCAAGGAGATCCAGATAAAAAAACTAGCTGAAATAGTGTTATAGAATACATCTCGGCTTTAACAAACACAATTTGTCGCATTTTAATACAGTTCTGTGACTTCATGCAGTAAAAATTAATTTATTTTAACACTTGGTTTTTTCTCCTCTATTTATTTACCAGGGGAGAGGTGGAGGACACAGGCAGAACAAAATGGTTGCTCATTCTCACACCATTTGTGCTAAATTTGGGACTGCTGCCACCACAGTCATGTTAGTCATGGATTTCATGCCAGTCATGGATTTCATGCCCTTCACTCTGGGGCAATTCCACCAAGCAGGCAGACTGGCAATATGTGGCACTACTTTCCAACCACTAGTGAACCCAAAGAGCACCAGAGGCTAATCACAGTGCAGAACCAGAGCAGGCATCTGTTACTCCAGATTGTATCTCTCTGTAGTACAAAGAAATGGGAATACACTGCAGTCACATATCAGACTCAGTACAGGCTAACTGCAGAGCCACTACAGACAGAATCGTGTGTATGTACTACCTCACTTAATTTGCAGCACTACACTAGGAAGCAGTTGTGCTGCCAAACGTNATTTACTTTGTAAGCAGACTACTTTCACAAAATAGAAACTCTTATCACATCTTCTGCACTGCTTCTGACAACACAGTAGAACAGCAAATTCCTTGACAAAAGTAATCTGGCCTTAAATATGTAATGAAAACAAAGGCTACTGAGATCTAGAATAAAGTGGTTACACAAAAACATAATTCACCTGATCACTTGTGGTCCCTTTTAAAGACAATCCTTTACCCACAACTTCTTCTAGTTTTAATTGTATTCATCAAACCTTTACAGTGTTAAAAAAAAATCTTAGAGTAAGATTTCTACAACACTAAAAATAGCCACAGAGCATCTCTGGAAGAGCACAGTACAGGAATTGGAAAAGTGACTGTTGTGAGAATTGAGCCGGAGGCAATCTCTGCACTGTCTGTGTAAGTGGACATGAGAGCCTATAGATGGCAGGGCAAAAGAAATCACTTTCTGAAATACTGCAAGAGGACAGGACAGAAAAAGCAGATGTAATCAAAGCATTTGGGATTTCAGTTCTCTTGTACCTGGAGTCTCTAGTCCCATCCATAGTACTAACAAAACTAAAGTCTCCCTCATCATTTGCATCTTCACACAGTTCTACATGAGAAGTGACTTTAATGGCTTACTAATTTTAAATTTTGAAAGGACTTTCTGAAAAATTAAAATATAACATCCAAAGATAACTCTAAAAGACTAATGGCCAACTTGTACCTCCCTAAACTTCAATCCAAGACTAATGGCCAACTTTTACCTCCCTAGAACTTCAAACCAAGTATCAGCCTCTGCCCATTGGAAAGATACTGCAGTCTCTTTATCATCACTGTGGTCATTTACTGAATTCTCTCCACCAAGTCTCACCCTTTCTTGTATAAGAGAGCCTGTAGCAGCGTTACATATTCTGGAAGGGTGACACAGTGCTCCACGTCTGGCCTCACCAAGGCTGCATACAGGACAAAGTTGAACTCCCCTTCACCTGCCCACAACACTCTTCCTAATGTTGCCCAGAGAGATTTTCACTTTACTCCTTACAAGGACCCATTGTTGGCTTGTGGTTGGCTTGCTGTTCAACAGGACCCCCAGGTCCTCCTCTGTAGCTGGCATATGCAGCTGCAATTCCAGAAAATTCATGCTTTCCCTTTGTTTCATGAGGATCCTCTATCCACATTCTCCCACACAGCAGACCAAACATCAAGCACATGTATCAGCCAGCTCTCCCTATCTGACATTATTCTGCAAACTTGTTGAGGGTAAACTCCACCCCACTGTTCAGGACTTCAATGAAGATGCTCAATAGCAGGGGCTCCAGTACTGAACCCTGGGGTACACTGGAACAGCTTCCTCCAAATGGCCTTTTTGCCACTGACTGCATCCCTGAGGACCCGTGACTGACCTTTCAGATAGCTCTGGATACACCTCACTGCTCACTTCTGTACACATACTTGTCACCTTTTCTGTGACAATGTCATTGAAGACGATGTCAAAAGCTTTACTGAGGTCAAAATAAACACCATCCATTGCTCTTTGTTCATCTACCAAGCTAGTCACCTCATTGTAAAAGCTTGCTGAAGTGTGACATCCCCTTCATAAAGCCATTCTGACTGCTCTCACTCACCTTCCTTCCATCATATGTTTGGAAACACATTTCCAGGATCAGCTGGTGTACAACCTTCCCATGGACTGAAGTGAGGCTGACTGGCCTGTAGTTCCCTGGATTCTCCTTCCCATCCTTCCTGATGACAAAATTAATATTTGCTCTCTTCTTTTACTCAAGAACCCCTCCCAATGACCATTAGACCTCTCAAAGATGGCTTTGCAATAACATCAGCACCCCTGGAAGAATGGAACACCCATCATGGAACCATCCTGTCAACCCCCATGGACTTACAACTTTATTTAAGTGTTCCCTAACCTGATTTTTTCTTCACTGAGGGTGGAGAAAAAAGGCACAGCAGAACTTGAAGATGACAAGGACATGAGAACAGAGACAGTCCCCACCCAATTTTAAGGGTGTTGTTTAACTTGTCTAACCAGTATTCAGCGGGAAGAGACAGTCCCACTGGTATTGAACAGATCTCCAACCACAGGGAAGTCTCTTCCAGTGAACAAAATGGAAGTATTTCTCTAGCTCAGAAACTCATCTTCCATACCTAAAACAGGTTTCATTACTATAGATAAGATACATTTGGTAACACTATCTGTCTGAACTGTGAGAATCAATAAAAACAGCTTTGCTTTTTCATAATGTTCTAACATGAAGAAACAGATGAAAGAGTGACATTACTATAAGAAGAAAAAAAAAACAGCCAATAATATAGTAAAATAGCCAAAATTTCTAGATTTTAAAAATTTAATCTACTAAAAGTTATGTGCTTTCGGAATGGACCTACCATACTATAACTACACCCTATTTAAATGGAGCTGACCAGAATTTTGTAGGAAAAACAAATTTTAAAATAAAGCCAAAATTGGAAAAAAAACCCCAAAGAAACCCTGTCAGCTGAACCCATCACCAGAAGACAAAGAAAACCACAGGAAAAGTTCTGTATCTTCAAGTTCTATACTTAAGCTTTCTCTCTGTGTAGTCTGTATCATTTCTCAGGAAACAGTTTCTGTGACACTTGGGAACTTGAGAAATTGTCAGAAGACCATTAAAAGAAAAGGCAATATAAACTCAAACAGCTAGGAATACTTGAAGCTTGTGAATGCAATTTCAAATTTAGCAACAATAGGGGGAGGGGAGGAAAGGTTCAAGCCATGAATTCACAAAAAAATAGAAAAGAGATACAAATTTCTTGATGCTCCCTGAAGACCAGTTTAGAAGTTCAGTCAATTGATTTGCACAGAGAAAACCTCAAACAGAATAAATGTTAAAAGCATTGACATGATATACACATTTATATTTTCCAAGGGAATCTAAAGTTATTATGTATGCATATCTAAGTGGCACATTCCTATGAGCTTTAATCTAATGCCTCATAGATTATTATCACAGTAAGTACAGCACACCACAAATTACATAGGGGACCCTTCACTTCTCAGCTACACACATCTGACAAACCACCCTCACTTTGTCAATGTAATTTTTAGCATAATATTTATAAATGGGATACAAGAAGGTTGTAAGCCATGAGAATTAAAGTACACTATAGTGTTGTTATGACAGCGTGGAAAGAAAAGGTTATATGCAGTGTCTGAATCTGCTGCTACTGCTTTGTTTCCTTGATAATAAGCTCCAGCATACATATCAAATTCTTATTTCATCAGAAGGCAAACAAGAGCATATGCATGAACTTCAGAGGGTCCAACAAGGTAGTTAGAATAGTGGCCCTTCAGTCCTCCCATCATGGGCCAGCTTCAAATTTTGGCTTCAACTCGTTATCATTAGCCAAAGGAAAACTACCAAGTATTGGTCTGAATTAGGCAAAGAAACTACACGCACAAGACTCATTCATCAGCCTACACGCTCCTTCTCTCCACACAGGATCACTCAGGACTTTTTTCATACTAAGCAGATCTTCAAAATAACCCACACCACCAAAAGTTTTTTCTTCTGCCATAAAACACATCTTCTGTCAAAAGAAAAATTTCCAGTGATAGCGGATCCTTCTGTGTTATCCCTCTCTGCTAGCTCTAGTTAAGGGTAGCACTAATTTGAAATCAAGTTGCTAAATGTAAGTCTAAACAATACTTTTATTTAAAATCTATAAATCTCAATTTTCATTCCCCTTTTGAAGACACAGTTTATTCAAATCTTCCTTACTATTCTGTGATTCATGTAGTTCCAACAAATCAAAATAAGCTAATTTCAAGTTATTTTGCTATTCAAAATTTGTATGTCACTAAAACAGAAAATAATATTCAAACCCTTACACAAGCTTTATGAGCTTTTGAAACTAGAAGCATTTCTACTGATCACAAATTGCTGCAAAAGCATAAGAAACACTTCAACTGAAGATTCTTTCTTTCTTTCCTCTCTGTGCAAATGAACAGCCACAACAACAGAATAAGTTTACATCTTTACAGTCAAACTTTTAACACTCTGAAGGGAAAGAGTGTCACGTCACCCCTTGTGGCATTTCAATGAAAAACTATTTTTGAAAAAGATTAGGCTTGGGTATGGTAATTCCCTCAAGTTTTTTGGTTCTCTAAAATGTATTGCCTAAGACTCATACATTCAACAGAAAGGAAATGGAGCTGAACTTTTGAAGGTCTCTCCCATCAATTAAACAAAAAACTCTGAAACAGTTCAACTGCAGCCTCTTATTTCTCAATCATGCTACTGCAGAGCAAGCAAAACCTCTAGTTTTAGTTTTGATATCCCCACCATCCAATACAGAACTGTCCTCATATATATTCTACTACTGGACAATATAGGAGAACAAAAGAAGATATCCATACAATTTATAATTTACCTTCTTGCCTCATGTTTTAAAAAGAAGTATAAAAACCAAGGTTTCCTGCAGAGCACTAATGAAGGAGCAAGGTCCTCTGCTAGATCTGAGCACTTAAGCTTACGTATGAGGACTCTGCAGAGTCAAGATATAGTGGTCAGTTTTTTAACCAATTAAAGCCAACACATTCTTTAGTATAGCCACAGACTTAATACTTATCTTTACAGAGACTTAGCAAAATATAGAAAACCCAACAAAAAAAATCCACCTTCATTTCTACTTTGTGCTCAAGTTTCTTATGGGAGAATGAACTAAAGCATACTGTGTTTTGCGTAAGGATCTAGAATAGGAGCACTGCTTTTTATCATATGGTCCCCTTTTCTATATACAGTTATGGCTCACAAGAAACAGGTTTTAACATTACCTCTGTGAATCAAATACAAATGTCACAACAATAGAAACATCTCTTAAGAAGTGTTTTAGATATAGATGAAGCTGCTAAATCCTTCGGATAACATAATGATGACTTTTTAACAAAAAAAAAGTTTCTGTTTTTGCACTGTACTAAAAAGTCTTAAAAAAAATGCAAGCTATTTCATAACATGAAATAACTTCACTTTTACAGCCCAGTTCAATTGAGTAATTTCAATTCAGTGCAGCCAGGTTTCTCCTCCTTGAGAGTCTAACACACTTTGGTGTGCAATGATTCCACTAAAAGGTACTGACCATTTAGCAAAAGCCTGATAGATGCTTATTTCTTGCCCTTTAACAACGTTCAAATTCAAAAGCTAAAGTGTGAGTTGAATTATATCACTGCCCTAGCCAGCATATGTTGTGTAGGAAATCACCAGGAATTCTTTAGCACTTGGGAATTGTCACAAGAAAGAAGGAGCAGTTGATAAAGGTAGAAGTCTTGCCCTACGCTGAGCATATAAAGCAGATAAACAACTCCCTATTTCAGCGGTTTCCCTGACTGTGTCTACCCAAGACATGAAAGGAGGAGACTGTGGAAGAGTTGATAGCACCACATAGGACATAATCATCAGGTACCACGTTCAGTTACTCAAACACAGAGTAAGAAAAAACAAAACAAAAAGTGTGACAAGTTTTGTTCATGGCTGTTTATAATAAGGTCTGCAAATAGTTGTCTTTGCAGGACAGAATTTATTCCCACTACTAAAAAAAATAAATAAAAGCAACTTCCTCAGACATTATTGATGAACTGTCACTGTAACAGTTCTATCCACACACATTAAATGGAATAACCTCATTAGAATGGAGGACAAAATAAAAGGAGCACAAAGTACATTAACTTGTACAACGCTAAATAGCTACACAATTTCCCTCTATCATTTTACCAATGTAATTCTGTTTCAGCTTTGCTGCAGGATTAAAGGCTACTTATTCTCAAAAGTTTCCACCAACAGTTTTCTCACACAGTAGAGCAACCTGCACCATTCTGAAGAGTTAGCCAGTCCAAATGTACCCATTTTAGGAACCTACCAGAATAAACACATCAGTAAAAGACACAACCTGCTGACAGTTATCCCACTACAAAAGCTATGTTTACATCAAGGTTTAAAGTATAAGCTCTCGGGAGCAAGGACATTATCTTCATAGTTGTCTGCAAAGCATTTAACAGACTGTAAACACTTGAGAAGCAAAAATCTAGGGAAAAAATTAAAGTGGATCAGCATGCTTGGCATTCTCTCCTCACTAGGTATGAATTTTGTTTAGGGTACAAGGGCACAGCTGTAAAACATTCCTGAATCCTTGTCAAACACATATGCACACAAATAAGAAAAAAATACACTTCTACAGAATCCCTGAGGATAAGGGGCTAATGTGTATATCTCAAACACCAACAGCTGGATAACTGCAGAGCCAACGAACAGTTTGTGGTAAATGGAATGTGGCTGGAGAAGGGGTCATGCAGAGGGAGGACAGCACTCTTCTGGGACAAACATCCTTATTCTAGTCCATGGAGACACAAAAAACAAAAGACAGCACCAGCACAGAAGCAAGCATCAACTGTTGACCAAAGCCCAATGCAACAGGGGGATAATGAGATCACCAGGGATCCCCCAAAACCTTCCAAGCCATTTCC
>VXBC01011528.1:40638-53611 GCA_013399945.1 Ploceus nigricollis
ACCAAACAAACAAACCCAAAAAAACACCAAAGAACCTCTAACCAGCAAAAATTACAGATTTAACTGTTCTACCAATAAAATGTTTTTTCAAATCTAAATTGACTTATGAACACTATAATACTTACCTAATCCAAGAAGACCACACAAGGTGCTAGTACTCCGTGATTTATATTTTTCCAGTTTGTTTTCCTTGAGATAATATCCCAAGTTCCTGTTGATACTACATTCGTGGCAGTTTGACATAGATTTGACCTCACAGAAATCAGCTATCCATCCTTCTCGCCTACAGAGAAGGATATTTACGAAGCCTATTTACGAAGACTGCCAGTGTCTGTCTTAAAACCCTTATCTTTTCTCTGACAGTTTCTTCTCTTGTCTATTCCATGTAGATAACATTATATGCAGCATCAGCTCCAATTGAAATAAATACAGGTTTTACTCCATAAACTGTGATGTCAAACCCCAAATTTCACATATGAACTGTAGAACATTTCCTACCTTCCGGTAGCAGAGGCATTCGTAAACAGTTATCTGGAAACCTCCATACTGCTTATGGGCAACAACATTTTTCAACAAAAATATTAAATAAAATACAAAAGAAAAAAGTATAAACAAACATCTATTAAATTCTTCATTTATAAAATCGGTCTCACTGCAAAATGAGAGAAGACTATGTCAGAAAATCTAAAAAATGAAATAAGGGGGGGAAAAAATCTGCCATGAAACTTTTCAGCAATGTCCCCCCAGTGACTCAGGCCACATTTAACCTGGAGCCAGTTAACAAAACTGGTTAAGCCTCTGACTCAGAAAGAACGTTGCCGAGAAGAAAAAGAGTATGTAAAAATTGGAAAGCACTTTATTTTGGCAGCTGAAGTATTGAGAACTTCATAAATTTAGCTATGCATCCATGCCACACGGACAAAAGAATCCAAGGGTGATGTGCTCGACACTGCTAGAAGAAAAAACCTCACGACTTCCTCAATTCTCTTCCCAGATGTCTACTGCTTGTTTCAGAGGCCTTTTCAGGACAAAGCACGCACAAATAATCCCAGAACAGTGTCCGATATTTCTTCCCTTTCACAGGAAGCAACTGCTGCAGGTCAGTGTCCACCTTTTTCGTCTCTGCCAGCTGAAGCAAAAGGCTGCAAACATCCAGGACTGACTCTGTCGTTCAAGCAACCTAAGGTAAAAAGAACCAGAAAAATCAGTTTTCCCTTATGACTGGCGTTAGACAAAGACAAAACAAACAAAACTCAAAAGCCTGAATCTTAAAAACACAAACAAACAGAAACCTGGATCCTAAAGAGCAAACACGGATGGAGTCAGGGAGCCGAGCCGAGAGCGGAAGCCTCGGTTACACCTCCACTCAGAGCCCAGAGAGGGCGGCAGGNAGGAGTGTTTGACGGAGGGCGCAGCCTATCAGCGAAAACCTCCTCCTGCTTCTCAACCCCGGGAGAAAAACAGACCGGGGGGAGAGACGGGGGGCAGGGAGTGGGGGCTGGGAGCAAAGAGAAGTGGGAAAACAGGGAAAGAAAGGGTCACGTCTCGTTTTATTNGGGAGGAGAGGGCGGGGCCCGAGTACCGCCCCCGTCGTGACGTCACGGGAACCATCCCGAACGTTCCGCGCGGGACTGGGAATCCCCAGAGCGCGCCCCGCCCTCGTGGCGGGAGTCCCCGGCGCCGCCGTAATTAACCGTGCGCAAGCGCAACGAGCGCCGAGGCGGGGCCGGCACGCGGCGCTCAACTCGCTGAGTGAGGGCGCCGCGGGACCTCCGCTGTAAGGTCCGTGCGCCGCGTATGTGTGCGAGAGCGCCCACCCAGCGGGGCCCTAGATCAACCTGGTGTGTGCCGGTGAAATCTCCGCCGTGAGGACGCAGGGTGCAGCGGGCACCGGGAAGCGCAGGTCCCTTCGCGGTGCCCGCTGCTGCGGACAGAGCGGGCGCTCCGCGGCGCCAGGCGCCGCCCTCGCCCCAGCGCGGTTTAATCGCGGCGCCGGCGGGGCCCGAGGCCAGTAAAAGCCAATAACCACCGATTAATAAAACAAAATATCAGAATCTTCGTTAAATCGACAGATTCTTCGGTGTACAAGCGCACGAGTGGAAATACCGTAGAGGTCCACACAGTTACTCTGCGTGTGCAGTTTTGAGAGAAAAGTGATGGGTAGATTCTTACTGTCTGGGGTCTAAATCACCATTTTGCAATTTTGAAATCCTTTTACCAATGCAATCAAAATTGTTTTTTCAATTAATTACGTAAAAAAGTAAATTTACAAAATTATATTTAGATATAGTTAGAATGCTGGCAAGTGTTTGTAATGCCTGCATTTGATTCTGGATTTTCTTTGGAAGTTTCTTCCACAAGTTTTTAAGTTGTTGTAGAAACTGAGATTATGCACTGACTTGTGACAAAAATTGTCTCAAACTGTAGGATTCTTCTTTTAAATGTATTTTACAGGCATGTATATGTGGCTAAAGTAAATTATTTTTCATAACTTGATAGAAATCACTAGAAAGCAACAATTACTTTTTTTTACAGCAACTTGACTAAAAATCAACAACTGAGAAAATAAAGTAGAAAAAGCACATGATAATTTAATCTTTCAACTGACAGAAGCTCTGAAACAATTCAGAAGCTCTGAAACATTAATCTTCAGCTCAACTCTGATTAGTTAAACCCCAGTTCTGATTTCTAACACCAGCAGTGTTTTTCTAAGTTCAAGAATTCAATATTCATCACAGTCTTGACTGCAGTGAAACCTCCATTCTCCTCATCCTTGAAATTTTTTGTCCTTTTATTTGCCTGTGCTGCAAAAGCGAGGATTCCCAGGAAGGATGTGAGAGCATTCCCTGTGTCCCTTAGTTATTTGCACAGCTGGATGCCAAACCTGAAACCATGAGCAGGAAAGGCAGAGCAGTGCTCTGCCACCTGGCCCAGCTATGAACCAACAACCCAGCAGTTGGCCTTGATGAACCTCACACCACTGGCCTCAATCCACCAATCCAGCCTCTCCAGATCCCTCCCTTCCTGCCCTCCAACAGACCAACACTCATACCCAACTTGGTGTTGTCTGCAACACTGAGGATACACACTCAAGCCACTCGTCCAGATCATTGATAAAGATACTAAACAGAAGTTCCCTCAGTACTGAGCCCTGGGGAACCCCACCCATGACCGGCCACCAGCTGGATGTAACTCCACTCACCACCACGCTCTGAGCCCAGCCATCCAGGCAGTTTTTACCCAGTGAACAGAGCACCTGTCCAAACTGTGGGCTGCCAGTTTTTCCAGGAGAATGGCATTGGAGACAGTATCACAGGCTTTACTGAAGTCTAAGTAGACAACATCCACAGCCTTTCCTTCATCCACTAAGCAAGTCACCTGGTCATAGAAGGAGATCAGGTTGGCCAAGCAGGACCAACTTTTTCTGACATCATGCTGAATGGGTCTGATCCCTTGGCTGTCCTGCACAAGCCATGTAGATTGCACTACAGCACTCAAGAGGATCACCTTGAGTGAACAAATCAAGGTGTTCCATAACCTTGCCAGGCACAAATGTCAGGCCTGTAGCTCCCCAGAACCTCCCTCCAATCCTTCTTGTAGATAGGTGTCACATCGGCCAATCTCCACTCAAGTCACCTGGGACCTCCCAGGTTAGCCAGGGCCGTTGGTAAATGAGGGAGAGTGGCTCGGTGAGCTCTTCCACCAGCTCTCTCAGTATCCTTGGGTAGATTCCATCTGGCCCTCTACACTTTTGATGTCTAAGCAGCTCAGGAGGTCACTAACTAACTTCTCCTGGAGAGGGGCTCAATTCTGCTCCTTGTCCTTGTCTACCAGGTCAGAGGGCTGGTTCCCTTGATAGTAACTGTCTTCTTAGAGGTTGACTCAAAGCAGTCATTAACTACCTCAGCCTTTTCCTCATCTTTAGGTACAATGTTTCCCTTTGCATCCAATAAGGTATGGAGATTTTCCTTGGTTCTCCTTTTGTTAATTTTTTTTATGAGAACCCTTTTAATTATCTTTCACAGGAGTGTCCAGATTGAGTTCTAGCTGAGCTTTTGCCTTTCTAACTTTCAGTCTAAATGACCTAGTAACATCCTTGTACACTTCCCAAGTTGCCTTCTTCCAAAGGTCATAAAATCTCTTCTTTTAGCCTGAGTTCCAGGAAAAGCCCCCTATACAGTCAGGCCAGTCTTCTTTCTCTCTGCCCCCTCCAGCTCATCTTTTGGCAAGTAGGGATGAGTCACTCTTGTGCCTTTAAGATTTCCTTCTTAAAGTATGTTCAGCTTTATTGGAGCCCTTTGTTGTTAAGGACTATTTCCCAAGGGACTCTCTGAACCACAGTCCTGAACTGGCCAAAGTCTGCCCTCTGTTAGGTCAAGGCAGAAGTTTAGTTGATGCCCTCTCTTCCTTCATCGAGAAAGCTATCATTTTTTCCTTCACCAACTGAAAGCTATCATTTCGTGGTCACTATGCCCAAGACGGCCTCTGACCACCATATCACCCCCAGTCCTTCTCTATTCACAAACAGCCAGTTGAGTGAAGTCTTCCCTCACTGGCTCACACACACCATCTGTGTGAGGAAATTGTCTTCCATATGGTCCAGGAACCTCCTAGAATGCCTCTTCTCTGCTGTGTTGAGTTTCCAGCAGAGATCCAGCAAGTTAAAGCAAAGTCTCCCACAATAACAAGGGCCAGTGATCATGAGATATCCTCCAGTTGCCTGTAGAATGCTTTGTCTGCCTCTTCATCCTGGTTAGGTGGTCTTGAACAGGCTACCACCAGGATATCTGCCTTGTTGGCCATCCCCTTGATTCCTACTAATCGGGACTCAAACTTACAATATCACTATCCTTGAGCTCTATACAGTTGAAACACTCCCTACTGTACTAAGACACACCACCACCTCTCCTTCCTCACCTAATACGATGAAGTATGAGACCAAAAATGTATTTTGGCAGGCACTTGAAATGTGCTTTCATTTATAGTAGTGGAATACAAGATACTTACATGAGTAGAGTACACACTCAGGTTGTTAATTAAGGAAATACGACAGAAAAATATAGAAACATAATTAATTTCCTATTATTGTGTCACTCCAGAAGCTGTACAAAACACTTCACATTTTCTTAAAAACCCAGTGTGCCCAATATACAACCAGTCTGAACCAAAGGATCAGGCAGAAAGCCAACATAAAAATTTCCATGTAAGAGGTTTAAATCTGATTGATACAGATTTGATCCAGAAAGTTTCTGATGCAGGGAGCCCAATATTTAAAAACTAGAAAGCAAATGGCCACCTAATGCTAATAATAAAAACCCCAGTTCTAATGTATGTTCTTCTCAGCAAATGATTATTTGTATAATTAGCTCCTAAACACAGTGAGAGTTCCTCAATACAAACACAGTTCTAATGAACCATCCTTACTGCAAAGTTTTAAATATCTTTCAGCTGCATGTTCACTTCTATTTTAAGTAGCAAAATTAAAAGAATGGAAGCAGTATACAAAAATGCACAACAACATCTAGTCATTAGCATTTGCAATAACGTGAGGAACACTAGTGTAAAGTATCTGGGCTGGTCTATTTTTATGTATTATACCTTCCAGGTAAGAAAGGTATGGTGACTTTACCAATTTATTCCAGATTTCAGTGGGTCTGTCTACATAAATAAGACAATGGGATTTGACTGTATTAAATATTTGGCTGTTATTATTTGCATTATATTATGTATAACCTCTAGTTATTGGATTTTTCAAGAGTTCTGAGCATCTCTGCATCCAATGCATTTAATATAATAAGCAAGTACCACACAGGTCTGGAAATTAAAACACAAGTGCTTATTGAGTCCTTAATTTCTGAAGAACTTTTATTTTAAAATTACTACTGACTTTGACAAGAGCAGAATTTTGGACAAAGACTTCAATAAAGCTGCAGTTAACAGTCCATATTTTGGAGTAATACCTCACTATTAATTATGAATTATATAAATTTGACCTATATTATTGAAATAAATTGATCATTTTACCTCTCTCAAGATAATGTCTGTTCCTATCTCAAATAATCAGTATCTTAGTGACACTAGTGAAAAGCCAGGACAAAAACTGGGAGGCCATGCTTTTCTTTATGCTAATTAGAGACAGAAACTCTTTTAGAACCAAGCTTTTAAAAGCGCAGCTTCTCTGTTTCAAGTTTTTCACACATATTGTAACTGAAAATAGCCTGACTAGTAGTTTTTTTCCCCTTCAACAGTAAAAGCATCCATCTCCAATAACACATTCCATAAACACTGTGTAGTATGAAGCTAAGGGCTATTTGAAGCCAATTGAATGGTTTATCTCCATTAAGTAGTATTCCTTCCTCGTTATGAGAGATAATAAATAGAGGTTAAAAGGGTGCAACTGTTCTTCAAATATGTCCCAGATGAACACTGCCTACATTACATTCCTTCTGTTGAAGGACAAAGTCATGGTATACATCTTCTCCAAAATATTATACATCTGAATTCTAAATGTACTCAACTTCTGCCACTCATGAAGTAACAGCAAGTGAATATTCACTGTTCTAAATTAAAAAAAAAAACCTTAAAATACTAACTGTTAATGACAAGAAACTGTTTAGATAAAAAAGGAATTACGTTGCAGGAATTATGAACTAAACATTCAATACCAAGTGACTAATTGGATGCTTCTCTCTACCCTACTCTTTTCTCTATAAAGTGAAATTTCTGTGTTTTTCCTAAAATTAGCCTTGCTAACTTGTGAACATAGAGCATGTTAAATTTGAAATAAGGAGACCAGATAGCTGGCATGATATCAGGATCTTGCACATTCCTAAATAAAAGCAGATCTCAGTTTAATGCTGTTTCGTTTCATAGCCCATAGCTTTAGCCCTTTTTTCTTTATAAAATCTGTATTGGCACCAACTTTTGCCAATTTTTTTGTTTCCCCCATTTTTTAATTACTAGATTAATTTAGAAACTTTGCATATTCAAGTGAAGTGAAGAAAACTGTTTTTGTAAGGATTTTCTGCAAGTTTTGCCCATCAATGTGCACAGTACAAATTTTTTGAAAGCATGTGTATCTTTGTGAACTCTTTGAAAGATAGTGATACTTGCTGTGAACTTGGTCATTCAGGGTACTGAGGGAGCTGGCAGAAGAGATTGCTAAGCCATTCTCTATCACTTATCGTCAATCCTGGCTAACTGGGGAGGTTCCAGTTGACTGGAGGTTGCCAAATGTGACGCTCATCCATAAGAAGGGCCAGAAGAAGGATCCAGGGAACTAAAGGCGTCTCAGCCTGACCTTGGTGCCCAGCAAGGTCATGGAGGTGATCATCTAAAGTGTCATCATACAGCACACACAGGACAGCCAAGGGTTCAGGCCCAGCCAGCACAGGTCAAGGAAAAGGCAGGTCCTGCCTGACCAACACCAAGTTGGGAGGTGTTCAAGAAATTACTGGACATGGAACTTTTTTCTAATTGTCAAGGTGGTCATCAAAGGTTGGATCCTATGATCTCAGAGTTTTTTCCCAGCATAAAGGATTCTGTGATTCTGTAATTATTACAAAGTGTCTCAAAAGAAATAGGCAAAACACCCTCAAAACACAAGTATCAGGCCTCCTGTTTAGGAAATACTCCCCCCCCAATTCTCACAAAACAAAGATATCTTACTACACTATAGCAATGTTGCCAGAAAGGCTAATAGCATATCTTTAATAAGTAAAGACAAGTTTCTTGAAAATATTTTTTTAATTATGATGGCTCTTGTGTATGCATTTAAAATACTTTGAGAGACACCAAAAAACACAATGGGTTTTTTCCTTCATAATGTGTGACGCATCTGCCAATGTTATAAAATGAAAACTAGCAATGTGCAATACTGAGGAGAAACTGTTTCTTATTAGGCTGTCAATGGTTTATAATTGAATGACATACCTGCCTTCTCATTAAAAACTTCCTCCTTGATCAACAGTAAGGCATACAGAGGAGGTACTTGATCATCTGTATTTCTTTGCATAGCTGAGTAACAGTCGTCTTCAGTTATATTGCAAGGGTAGTCCCATTTCAGCATGAAAACGATCGGAAAGATGCTTTCTCTAAGCAAGAAGACCTTCCTGGGAAAGCTGTGCCTTTAACGGAGCATAGGGCTCATTTCCTTCACACCAGGATTATCCATCCCAGAGGTGTTAAAATCTAAGGAGGGCTGAAGGTTGCAGCCTAAGGTATCTACTTCCCTGTTAGGAAGCCTTCCTTAGATTACCTCTGTAAAAATCTCCTAAATTAAAGTATTCCCATAATACCACCTCTTGTGCACATCTCTTGTGTAATTAACAGTGCTGTAATTATTTGCATGTATAAGTCATATATCTGTAGTCTGCATAACATATCTTGCTATAAATCTTTCTGGTTTTGTAAGCTTCACCAAAAGTAAACTGCTTTGCTCACTACTAAAATTAAATTGTTGTTTATTGTTGGTTTTTGCTATTTTTATTATTTTTTTATTATCATTAAATACTTTCCATAGCCAAGGACATTTCAGTGTCCCATGCGCTGCATCAATCAGATGGACAAGAGGCTGGGGGATCATGGCCAGGAGAGCTGACCTGAACTGGCCAAAGGGATGTTCCATACACAGACTGACATGGCCAGGACGTGAACTGGGGGAAGCTGGCTGGGAGGTACTGATTGTTGCTGCAGGATGACAGGCTGGAAATCTGTCACTGGGTGGTGAACAACTCCATTTGAGCATCTCTTGCCTTTCTGGGGTTTTATTCCTCTCTCTCTCTCTCTCTCTGTTTCATTATTGTTGTTTATGATGAAGGTATTATTGATATTGTTATAATTTGTATCATTATATTTTATTTTATTTCAATTATTAAACTGTTCTTATCTCCATCTACAAGTTTACTTTTTTTCCCTGACTTTTCTCCCTACCTGGGGAAAATGAGCAGGCAGTTGCACAGTATTTAGATGCCAACTGAGTTAAACCATGACAAACAACTAGGAGATTTTAAACTTACTCAGCACATCCGTTCTCTGTTGAAATAAAATCCTCAAATTGATGGCATCTGCACAACAAGAAATGTGATTACGACTAGTAAGCCATATGCCTAATACATAGACAGGGTTCCTTTCATCCTCCCCTCCGAAAGCTCAAAGAATATAGATTGGTGGGAGATAGTGCCTTGTATTTCTATAATATTTCTTTTCCAATAAGTTGAACACTGCTGTGACATGGTCATCCTTGACATCAAACTCTTAGGATGGTTCCCATGTGTTTCATGACCAGCAGCCTGCCTTTTCATTACCCTTCAGGTTATTGAGTTCAACTGTCCACCTACAACAGTTGGTCTCTGACAGAAGTAGAAGTTTAGCTGCAGAGATATGTGCAGGTCTGGACATAAGTTCTGTGTTCTGGACAGAAGTTCTGTGCCTCTTGGTGGTTTTAATGTCAAGCAAACATCCCTGAGCATATTTAATTAACTAGCACAGATACAGCCAAAAAAAGGTCTAAGACCAGCTCCATTTCCTGAACAAGCAGGCTTTGCATCTTTTTCCTTATGCCTACCGAAAGGGCTATTTGAGGCCATTACTCTAGGGCTTTGGGCAATGGTTTGCTGGAAGAGTGGGGACTGAAGTAAAAAAGTAGCACCATATCCACACCACCCAGACACAAACTAAGACTTCAAACATGCTTATGGTAATCTCTGATCATCATGTGTCTCTATGTTCATGACAGCACATGTGGGTACCACAAGCACACACTAAGAATGCAGGAAGCATAAGACTAAATTTTACCCGTCTTTAGGAGTGAAGGAGAAAAAATTGCTACAGATCGAGAGATTTTCTTCTAGAACTTCTGCCCTCTTTGTCTTAAAATTCCCCATCTATAACTGCTCAGTTTCATTGCATTGTTGGGGTTTTTTTTGTTTCAGGTTTTTTTGTCATTAATTTTAGTTTTTTCCACTTACTTTACTGTTTCAATTAATTGAAACAATTTTTTATTTAATATTAAATCAGATGATAAAATACAGCCAAAACATATATATAAGGTATCATCTTCCATTACCTCATAAAGTACAGTTTAGGCAGATTTTTGTCTCAACTTCTTCTGATTCCAATTCAAGAGAAAACACACCTTGAAATACATAACTCCATTGGTTTTAAAATGCATGGTAGCTGTGGAAAACTGCATCTACATTGATGCAATTATTTTATTTGCTCTGTATATGCATAGGTATATTTTCTTCTGCCATGTCTAATTCTGAGTCCTTGTAAAGTAGAAAGAGCAATCTCACCTTGCCTTTCTATTCAGGGAGGCAGGGCAGAGGGCAGAAAAACACTTGTGAAAGCACTGGGCTCCAGAAGAAGCTCCACACCAATGCCATACCAGACTTCATCAAAGTACAAGATTTTGTTTCCAAGTTATATTTTATAAGCATTTCAGGTTCTCACCCCTGTTCCTGGAGAAAAACTGAGAAAGCAGCAGTGCAATCACATCCCTGTTCCTTTCCATTTCCATTAAAAACAATTCTAGTCCAGTAATTCACCATCCTCACTCTTTATCTTGATCTGCACTCAAGTGGTAAAAACCACTGGGAGGTACAACATCATGTAACAGCATAGAATACAAGTGCATTATAGATATAACAATCCAACCCCCACTGTGATACAGGATCACAGCAGTTCTTTTCAAACCTTCAAGATCCAGATTTTTTTTTCCTTTTCTTTATCTTAAGTATTGGAATGTGCAAATATTTATATGTTTTTCTGTACAGCTACAATTTCCAAGTACAAAACTAAACCTCAGTGAAAATTCTTTTTGCTGTTATGCTTTAGAATCCAGTAATTTTTATTTTCCTTGCAGCCCCATGTCCACAGCTCTGAGCACTAGTTTCTCCAGAATACTTGCTGCACCTTATATGGCAGCCCTGGAAAACACATCATGACCTGCTGTGATAGAGCTAAGAGCTCATACTATTTTATCAAAGAGTACTGAATTATAATTTAAAAACTCAGTTCTAAATCTGATAAAATATATTAACTAGCAAATTTACAATAGATTTTTCTGTAAAATTGCACACAATTGAAAAGCTTAATCATGTTAAACAGTCAAATGACTCTGAAGTGATCTATTTCAGGAGTTAGAAAATAGGTACTTGCATCCAAATTGGACAGCATTCCTATTAATAAAATGTATATAGTAGCAAATATGTACTTTCCCGAATTTTTTTCCTGTTGCATTTTCTGTGCAATTTTATTGATAAGATGAACAGATCTGTGTATAAGTTACACATTCTGAGTTCATGAGAAGCTATTTGCCTTACTCAACCTGAGGCTCAAGAGAATAGGGAACTGTATTTGTAGTATTTAGAGGGAACAAAACTTAGGCTAAGTAGCATTAGTGGGTTATAATGGCATTCTGGATCAGTCAGAGGTGGAAAAGATTAAATCTGCTTTCTTAATTTTTGAGTGGAAAGGATCGACTCTTTCTTCTGAATGTTTGAGTATGTGCAGTGTGCCCTGACATAGCTCATCTATCTGCTGCTGACCATTTTTACAAGGTAACATCAAAAACACAAAGGCTGATTAGGCAACAGAGGTTGAAGTACTGATGCAGCTGCCAGTGACTGTGGTAACTTTCCTAAAATATGTGTTTCTGCAAAGAATTGCGTGATTTTTATGTTGTCAGCATTCTACCCCAGGTTCATTGAGAGCAGTATAACTACATTGTAGCTCCTGTGTAGTTTGAAGGCATACAAACAGCTTGAGTACTGGAATTATATTAGACTCAGCAGTGCAGCATGACACAAGTTCATTTACTCTGTTTCTCAGAACAACAGGTGCCAGCAGAATGAGTTAAGCATTGTAGAACTCCCCTACTCAAGTACCTAAACTAGCTTGAGATCTCTACACTGTCTCCAAACCAAACTTAGGATGCATCCAAAGCAGACATTCACTTTGTGTACAGCCTTGAGCCTCCCCAGTGCCCCATCTGGGACACAGCCTGGGGCACTACTGCCTGTGAGTGTTGCTGTGACACACACCACCCCTCCAGCAGAGCAATATTCGATATAGCAAGTATGGCCATTGAAATTTGGCCAGAAGCAGGAACTTGTGAATCCAAAATTAAAAGCATCAGTCTTTATAGCCTAGGATGAAGGAATCAAACTAAAGACAGCCCTACCTAACTTTATGCATAGAGGGACAAAAAATGCCACAAAGAGAACAAGAAAAGTATGGCCAGCAGGTCAAGGAAGGTTGATCCTCTCCCTCTGCTTTGCCCTTGTGAGGCTACATCTGGAGAATGGTGTCCAGTTATGGGCTCCTCAATACAAAAAAGACAGGGAGTACCAGAGTGCCCAGTGAAGGGCAACAAACATTACGAGGGGACTGGAGCATCTCTCTAATGAGGAGAGACTACAGGACCTGGGCCTGTTTAGTGTAGAGAAGACTGAGAGGAGATCTTATTGATGTGTATAAATATCTCAAAGGCAGATGCCAACAGGATGGTGCCAGACTTTTTTCAGTGGTGCCCAGCAACAGGACAAGATGTAATGACCATAAATTAAAACAAAAAAGTTCCACCTAAACATGAGGAAGAAATTTACATTGAGGGTGGCAGCGCACTGGAACAGGCTGCCCAGGGAAGTCATGGAGTGTCTGTCTCTTGAGACATTGAACACCCACCCTGTGGCAGGGGTTTGGACCAGGGAATCTCCAGAAGTCCCTTCCAAGTCTGACAAAGCTGTGATTCTGTAAAAAGGAGTAGATATAACTTGCATGTAACAGACATGGCACGTTTTAGATAAAAACACTGCAAACTAAATTCTACTTTCTGTTTGCCAGAGCAGCCAACGCACACGAAAAAGGCTGAAAGCTTTGGAGTTCTGTTTCATGTTCCTGACACTTATGGCGTGGACTTCAGCGTGACGCCTACTCTCCTGCACACCAGCACCCGGTACCGAGGTGACAC
>VXBC01011528.1:57771-73202 GCA_013399945.1 Ploceus nigricollis
AAATATTTGAAACTATTTTTCATACTCTGATGTCTTGAACCAGGTAGTGAAAAAAAAATCTTCATGGTTTATTGTTTTATTAATTGTATTAGGATTCAAGTATGATAGTTATTAGAATCATTTGATCAAAAGCTATTGGAAAAGACAACACTGGTATTGTGTTATTTGGTTTGTCCAAAGAGGCTGCTCTAGTCTTCTCGTGGGCTTTCCAGTGTTGTAGCCCTTGAGGCTAGGAGCTCTCCAGGAGGCCCTAATAAACCTTGGATTTGTACACCCTGGATTGTCTCCTCCTGTTTCCTTCACCATCGTTGGCAGTGCCTTTCGAGGAAAGGGCTCATAACCCTTAGCCGCTCTTCCGCACTCCTGAGCACGGAAGAGTGTCCCCTGCAGTTGCTGTGTCGGAGCTAGCAGGGAGGCACCGAGAAGTGTTTTGGTGAGCACTGCGGTAAAAGGCAAGTTAAAAATCAAGGCTTTCTCTTGATTTTTGCCTTTTCTTGACTGTCTTTCTCTTGTTACGTTCTCAATGGTTAACATAAAATACGTTGTGCAGGAGATGAAAGGAAGTGTTCAGAAGTTGCTGTATTGGTTTACTTCTGTGAGGGTTCTCACATGTGCAGCTGTAGCTATGTAGGAATGAAGTTTTGAAGCTTCGTTTTCTGTATTTCTCTTGAAGAAATATTGACAAATATTTTTCTAAAGTATCAATCAGATAAGGAGCAAATTTTTAATACTTATCTTTAGTTGCATCCAGTAAAGTGTCTTCCCCAACAGCTTGACAGAGCTTCACTCTATGCCAAGAGACGTGTTTATGAATTATTGTTATCATAAAATCACAATATTTTAAACCTTTAATCATTCTGCTTTTGGCTTAGTTTTTCTTGGTTTGTTTTTTATTTCTGTTCTTCAAAACATGTCTTACTCTCTTAGGCCTGAACTGTTTACAAGTAATTGGCAATATGTTGAAGTGCTGTAAATCTTCTTATATTAGGAAGGAAATATGCCATTGGAAGATTTACTAGCATTCTATGGCTATGAACCCACGATTCCAGTTATGCCAGGTTCCAGTGCGAATAGCTCTCCAAGTGAACTTGCAGATGAACTTCCAGATATGACTCTAGATAAAGTAAGTCAGAATAATTTTCACGTCAATTGTTGTTTAAAAGCAGAAATCCATGTGGCTTTAAATTACATGTCATTATCTCTTGGTGTTACAAAATACATATCTTTGTTAATTTTGATATATATTATCATTTTGGGATCTTACGTTTTCAAGGATATTGGGCATCTAGTTCTAGTAATGATGCGCAGCAACTTTAGTGTCACTGTATTAATACAGAAGAAAACTAAATATGTCAACAGTTCTAAAACACACATGAAGAACTTTGAACTAGGAGGTTTGTTAGTTGTTTTGGGGTTTTTGTAGTTATGAAGTGGGATTTTTTGATAATACATGCAATGTCCAGAAATAACTCTGACTTCCACCACACATCAAGTACCAGAAAATGGTATGAAAATAACTTGAAAATGTACTCTTGAATGCTTTGGAATTTTATTTTCAGACGCATATCTTTTAGAAAGGTCTCAGCCATGGGGGGTCAGAGATGGTTTTATGTGTAGTGACTATATGTGTTGCATTGCTGATACGAAACCCTGAAACTTCAGCTTTTGTGGTTTGCAAGTTAACTTTAAATTCTGAGATTTTATTCTGATTTTTGGCCACAAAGCATGTGCAGCTTGTAGTTGAGCTTAAAAAGTATGCAAGTTGTAAGTATATGTCTTTTTTTTTCCTGTGAGTATGATGTAATGATAAACTCCACAGAAAGGATATAATGATGGCTCTGCACATCTGATTCTCATTAGGATTCACGATTGTGTTGAGGCTACAAAAATGTAGTCGGCTTGTTGTCTAATACAGTTCTTTCCCTTCCAAATCTCTGTTAGAGGGGTTCAAACATGTCTGCGATTGGAGGAAGTGTGCCTTTTCTTTCTTTCTTTCTTAATACTGTTTCTTTAACCTACAAAAATGTCAGATTTTTTGGTGTTTTGTTACCTAGAACTATCCTCTCAGCAAAAGTCCACAAAAAACTGGGCTGGGATTTTTTTTTTTGTTGGTTGGTTGGCTTTTTCCCCAGAGTTTAGGAGGCAGTAGTAGGCTTTTAAAGCTTCAGTATATTTGTGGTGCAAAGAATGACAGAATGCTAACTATGTGAGGCAGTTTACTTTGGTGTTTCTTACTGGAAGCAGTTGGAGGAACATCTGAGATTGATACTTGAAGAAGTTAATTCTTGTGCACAGAGAGGAACCACTATGTTTGACTCTGAAATGAAAGGTTATTTTCTTAGAGTTAGTAGGAGCAACCAGCTTTTTATTTAAAGGAGTATGATCTGCTAAATTTTTTTATGGGAAGATAACTCATTTTAATTAATGAGGCTTAAAATTGGCTGAGTCTAAGTGTTTACCGGTCTGTATTTTATAATCACTCTGAGGTTTCATTTTTTAATTTTAATGATACAGGAGGAAATCGCTAAAGATCTCTTGTCGGGTGATGATGAAGAAACACAGTCCTCTGCTGATGACTTGACACCATCAGTTACTTCACATGAGGCTACTGACTTCTTTCCTCGGCCACTAAGATGTAGGAAACCCAATTTTATAATAGTACTCAAAAAGTCGTAGCATTATATACCTTCGTACCTTAAAATACCAAAATTGAGGAGTACTACTCACAGTACCAGGAGTTGAGAAACAGTGCTTTGCAGGTTGTCATACATGAACGTTGCCTTTGGTTGGCATTACTGAGTACCTAAAAGACTTACATTTGATTCTCTGCTCAAAGCACAAGTAAAATTCATTTCTCTATAGATACAATGACTTCATAGTCAATAGTTAATACAGTATTGAGGAACACCCTTTGTGATTTTCGATGTGTTAGTGAATTATATGAACATGTAACCCATTCTTTTAAATTAGTGTTTCTGTACTAAAATTTTTGCTGCTGCTTTTAAGCCAGTGACTCCTCCGTGCAGCCTGTGGATGTGAACTGGGACGCAGTGTCTTTGTGATTATTTCCCTTCACACATTCAGCACTTTTCCATAGGACTTCATGGGGTGAGCCAAAGTAGTTTTATATGGGATGGGGCCTGTAAACCCATGACCACCAAAATTTCACTATCCATGGAGCTGTGATGGGAAAGAACCAGTGGTTCAGTTACCCAGCCTGGATGAGATATTCCTCATTGCCTGTTGCATCTCATTTGTTCACTAGTGTCCTAGAGTTAGAGCAATGTGGAGGACTTACTTCACAGTTTTAATTTGGCAGATATCATAAGGTATTCCATGGGGGATTTCATTTTTGTAGAGGAGGGGGGAATAAAGGGATTGTGCTGCCTCAGTCACCAGCAGTCATAGCCCTTTGCATGCTGCTGTCTGATAAATGCAGGACATTAGTATTGAAAGAGAGATACAAAAACCTTAAAAATTGTAATGCCCCTTTTTCGGTTAAACAAACTCCAAAACATGCTGGCACTTGGGAACTGTTAATGAATATGACATTTTAAGTGTGGCAGCTTCATAGAGAAATATGTTTAGCCCCTCATCTGTACTGAGAATTAAGAAACAGTCATCTTTGTTCTCAGCTGTCATGGTTTTCTTTCAAAATGTTAATTTATTAGAACATTAAGCTGGACATCTTAAGATCAAGTATCCACTATTTCAGGGAAGGATATGTCAGTTCTCTGTGATGTTAGCAGTTCCATCTTTTTTCTGGTCTCTGTCCATTTCCCAGATTCAAAGATAGCACTAAGTTTTAAGATATGCATTATCTAATATGTAACACAAACTGTTTCCTTAAGTTTCCATTAATTGGGCAAAATAATTGCCTGATTGTCCAAGCATATTGTTCCATTTATTCAGGTTAGCCCCTTGCTACTTGTAAAACCAAAATAGATAGACTGGTGATTTTAGTAATTACTACAGAAGAAGACCCTCAGTCCATACAGTCTTGGCTATTATCTCTGATGTTCATGATGTTTTAGCTGTGATGAAGAAAAAATTTCAGCCCAATTTATGAGTATGCTTTTTCTGAAGTTGGAGAATACAAAATAGGTGTAATTGTGTCACAACTGTAGATTCCCTTCTGCTGGGGATTATACAGCTATAAAAATAGAACTGCTTCAGAACCCAGTGCCACAGCGTTCCAGATTCTAAAATATGAGTTATTCTGTGGAGTTATGTATTTGAATTGTTTGGAGGGCTCTGCTGTGTTTCTTCCTAAGGGAAAGAAGAAAAAAATTTAAGAGGTATAAGGAGTCTTCTGCTCTCTCTTTTACTTACTCCATTTTTGTATGTCTCTCCTATATCTTCATTCTGTGCTAAGGCAGCCTGGTTTAAAAGAATGTTGTAAATGCCCATTAAAACTTCTGTTGAAAGGTAATAAAGGCATGCCTTCAGCTTTACTCTCTTTGTAATTAACCTGAGGCTGTGTCATAGCCCTGGAAGTTTTCTGTTTTTTCTTTATATATAAGCTTTTATTGAGAAAATCAACAAAAAAAAATCTCGTTTCCTTTTGACAGTTGGAAATATAATAGATTGTGTCATTTGCAACGATGATAAATGTTTCAGTTCTGCAGCATACAAATACCAGTGTGTTCTGACTTCATTCTGGTTTGGTTTTGATAGAAATCTGGATCAACAGACACACAATAAGTGTCTCCCTGAATAAAAGCAGGTGCTCCTTTCAAAAGTAAATGATAATCTTGTAGTTCTGTGCTTGAACAGAAAATTCTTCATAGCTAAAAGCAAACTTCTTTGTTTCTGAAGCAAACACCACATGTGACGGAGATAAGGAATCTGATGGTGAAGATGTAGAGGCAGAGAATGGTAATTCATCTGAAGACTTGAGAAAGGTAATAATTATATTTTTTAAAAGTTAGAATTTTGCTGTTAAAAAAAAATCCAGTAAGATTTTTAGTATGTATCTAAAATTGTACCTTCATTCAGGAATTCTATGTCATATGCCAGGTTAGTGACGTTTTTTATGCTTGAATACACAAAGTACTGTTGATCACTTTTTCTCTTCATTTTTATTACATTTTCAGGAAATAATGGTTGGTTCACAGTACCAGGCTGAAATTCCTGCTTACCTCGGCAGATGCAGTGATGATGAAAAGGGTATGTTCTTCTAATTGTTTTACTTCTTAATTTATGTTTATACATAGCTCTTGATGGAAAAATGTTATTTAAATTTATAAGGTCAATTCAATTACCTAGATAAAGTCTCAGAGACTGTTAAAAAAGGTGCTAGAAAACTGAAGTAGCAAAACTGTATATTTATATCTCGGAAGTATGACTCTCCAACTTAGAGAGGACATTCTTACGACAAAATTAGAGGCTTAACTCTGAACTGTTTGGTAATATCAGGTCTCAACTAACTGTATGAGTTAGGAGTTACTATTGTTGGAGAATCATAGCTGGTCTATTAGCATGTAACTTAATTTACACTGAAGTTGTTCAAAACAGTCTCTTTCCCTGCTTGTTGTTTTTGGCAGGTAAAACCACGTGAGTTACAAAATTGGTATGGAAAACAAAGCAATAAGCTATTTTAAATTTCCTTGTATAGGTCCTGTTATACTGTCTCTTAAAAATGAGATGTTTTAAATATGATGTTACTCCAGTGGAAATTTAGATTAAAAACTGCAGTTGTGCTAGAGTGGAAAAAAAGAGCCTTATTTAGTAGAGTTTTATTTCTTTAGAAACATAGCACATACAGCTGTGAAATTAAAAAAGGCAAGTAATGCAAAAAAATTTGCTCCTGGGTGCAACAGCTGTGAAGGTAAGAAATGGGTAGGGTGATGTAATAATAAATGAAGGGCATGCTGTGGTTTTTTTTTGTAAATTTTTGATATTCAGTAAGGTTCTTTAATATTTAAGGGGGATGTTATTTGAGAGAATTCACAGTGCCACCTGCTTTTTTGAGGAATAATCCTTTGCAAGAGAGAAGAAGAATGTTTGGTAGGGATGGAGCTGGAAGTGTTAGGAAGTGAATATCTTTGTGTTGCTTAAGATCTAGGAAAGCCTCCAATTTTTTAAGATTCAAGCATGGTGCTAATGGGTTGCAAGAAATGGAGGAGGAAGGATTGGATTTATGTGGGTAGTTCGTTTACTATTTCCACATTTTGACTTATCCTTAGCCAAGAACGAAGGAAGTTCTTATAACCAGAGGATGACCAAGGAGGGGTTAATCTGACAATTTTCTCTGTAATGAGCTGGTAGTAGAGAGAACCAGTGAAAGTGTTGTCTGATAGCATGGCAAGAGCAAAGGGGTAGCTGTCAGATCAGAGAGCTCAAGGGGCATATTTTGAGGTCATTAGTAATGGACTCCAGCAAAAAGCCCTGCGTTGTCTTGGTTGATAAAGACAACTGAAGAGGAGTATCAACAGCACTCTGGAAGGTTGGGCTTGGTAGGTGGTAGGGCTGGAGGGTTCCTATGTATGCCTTCAAGAACTGGTGGTGGCAGATAAGAGCTTACATTGGTGCTATATAGTCCAGCTACCAGAATTGAGCTAGAAAGCAGTTCTGCACTCCTATAAACTTTACACTTGGAACATGTCTGACTGAAAGCTTTCTGTGTTGTTAAGCCATAAAAGAACTTTCAAAGGTGTCATTTTATTCTTCACCTTAGCCTAATGTTGTCTTCTGCAGTTCTAGGAGAGCTTTGAGCATCTCCATCTTTCTGCTATAACAGCCATTAGGTTTCTATTTTTGAATTAAATCACTCAAATTCTGTATTGCCAAGAGAGTACATGAAACATGATGTGCAGTGATAATCACATCTATTGATCAGAGTGAAGGATTTATAGTTTAATCTAGTATTGAAACATGTGCACAGACTGACAAAGGTTCAGGTCAACTCTTGTGTGTTGTATTGTCCTTGAAGTAAGCTATCTGAGAATTGCAGATGTCATTTCAGTGTACTGTGGAGGAGTGTACATCCTAATCACTTAAAGCATTCAACATACCAAGTTCTTAACAGCATTCAGTTGCTACTGAATGAAAAAACAAATCATCAAATTGCCATGTAGATTGTCATTTTGTTACATAATTTTTGGCAAATTTCAGTTGAAAATTACTAAATAGCCAAAGTGGTCTGCAGTTTAAAAGTGGTGTGGTCATGCTTGATTTGATTCCTTCTGTGTTTCTGTTCTTTGTATTTGTGAAATAGCTTTTAATGTTACAGCCTTAAAAATGTTATACATGGCATGAATGGATTTCTGTTTTATCAGCTTATGAAAATGAAGACCATTTACTTTGGAAACCTGATGTGATCTCAGAAAGTAAAGTTAAAGAATACCTTTTTGAAACCTCCTTAAGAGCAGGAAATGAAAATATGATTGGCAGAATTCCTGAAGGACTACATACACGGGACAATGAACAAGTAGGTTTTATATCCTGTTCCATTTGTGACACAGCACTCTATAATTAACATGTGGTCTCCTCCTCTGCTTTGTATTATAAAGGCACTACTGCTCAATGTTGGATATTATGGGGTCAAGATCTTACTTAAAAATTTTAAGCACATGCTTAAAAATTTTGAGTATTTGAATGTTGGCAGCCTTGTGATCTGTGATGTTTCTGATTGTCATACTGTTGACAAATTCAGCCTTTTTAATAATTGCATATAGTGTTTTACATTTTTTTTTTTGTTAAATCTTGCATCAGCTTTTGGGTGGTTTTGGTTTTGGCTCTTACTTTTAAATTTTCATCATATGTAAAGATAAATCCTCTATTTTTTTTTACACTAGATGTGTTCACTCGAAGACTAGTTTTGGAGGTCTAGATTGGATATTAGAAAACTTTGACTTTTTCTAAAGACTTTTTCTATTTTCTAGGCACTGTATGAACTTCTTAAAAGTAGCCATAATGTTAAAGAAGCAATTGAGAGATACTGCTCAAATGGAAAGGCATCTCAGGGTAAGAGAATACCTGTTCTTTCAGAAAAGAGTGGTTTAAAAAAAAATAGTTAAGTGGAAAATCCTTGAGTAGGAATCACATTATCAAGCACATCCCTGTCATAATGATTTTAGCACAAATTAGGTATAATCTGACAGTTGGCCAATTGCAAGTTCTGCTATAGGAGTTTGCAGTTTGTAGGAAGGCTGAAGATTTGAGTTTGATCTTCCCTTCTTTTCTCCGCAGCTGTTGTAACAATGAATCAGATTGAGGAGAACGGTGGGGAGAGATGTGATTCTGCTGCTTTAAAGCAGTTCTCACCCACTATTTAGTATCTCTTTGAGATAGCAATTGATTACAGTCTGTTAACATTTGTACCAAAATCAAGAAAATAGAGGTGGGTACATAGATAAGCCCCCACTCTGTGTTAACATTTGTGCTATGCCAACCCTAAACAGGCTCTATTGTATAGTTGCACAGGGCATGGAGAGCTTTCCTTGAGTCTGCATTGGAAAATGGGCTTCCATCTTGTTTGTCCTTATTATTTATTAATCCTTAAATGAAAACCAGAGTCTGTCATTTAACAAAGATGGGTTTTTGTCCTTTATTTTTGTATATGTATTGTGTGAAGCGGAATGGGTTATGAGCTCTGCTATAAGTTGATGTTCTGGCAGATAGCGCTCTACTCAGAACTGGATCCAAAGAGAAGCTGAGTGTATGCAATTCAGGTGCTATGAGAGGCAGGTGTCTAAGTGGTTGAAAGCAGGTGGGCAACTTAAGTACCACACAGCTGCTCACTCACTTCTGCCCCACCACTTCCTTTCCTGGTGGAGATAAGAATTAGAGGAAAAAAGTAAAACTTTCGGGCTGAGCTAAGAACAGTTTAGTAATTGAAACAAAAAAGAATATAGTACAAATACTAGTGATACTGATAACAATAATAGTTGTAATGAAAGGGAAAGACAGAGGAATAAAACCCCAGGGAGGCAAGTGATGCACAGTGATGCGGGTGCTCAGTACCTGCTGACTGATGCCCAGCCTGTCCCCCAGCAGCTCCTGGCCCCTCCCAGCCAGCTCCCCCCAGTTCACATCCTAGGCATGTCAGTCTGTGTATGGAACATCCCTTTGGCCAGGTCGGGTCAGCTCTCCTGGCCATGCTCCCCCAGCCTCTGGGGCACCTGAGCAATGCAGAGCACAGGACACTGAAATGTCCTCAATTGTGCAGTTTGGCACCAACTGAAAAATCAGTGTGTTATCAATATTATTTTCATATGGGATCCAAAACTTTAGCAGCTTTACCAGCTACTAGAAAGAAAATTATCTCAGCCAAAATCAGGACACTAAGGTCAAGCTGAAGGGGGCAATAAGGACTATATGAAGTCCTTAAGTACTTTAAAGACCTCATGTGCAAGAAGAGATTGTGTAGACCTTAAAGTATCAGCTGCAGGGCTGTATCCTAAATCCAGTACCTCTCTGGAATTTAGGTTACTGTTTCAGGATTGAAAAATACCTCTGTTCATTTGTGGCTTTGATGCCTTGTGAAGGCTGACCTAGAACAGAGGCTAGACAGAGTTAAAGAATAAAGTAGGTATTTAACTAAAGGCCTCAGTGGATACATCTTGAGCAGTACAAGAGCCAGGGCTACACACAAGATGAACTCAAAATAGTCACAAAATGCATGACCAGTCATGAGGTCTCTGACTTTTACAAGTTCTGGTCCATTTGCATATTGGAGTTAATTGTCCAATTATAGCTTTAGGTTATGAAGTCCCATCTTCCTTGTTTTTCTCTCTTCATTCCGCCATTGTTTATGCTTTTGGGCCTAGATTTGGATTGGTTGTCCTTGTTCCCCAGCTAGGAAAGGAATTGTTTTGTCTGCATACTCTGTGAAGAGAGCTTAATGTCCCCTAATATGAAGCTCAGAACTACTCACTAAAGCAGCACAAAATCTGAAAGATAGAAAAGGTAAAAGGCATCAGCTTAGAGGTCAAAATTCCATCCTCAGGACTAGTCGTCCTTACCCATACTCCATCCCCTGTTCAAATGGAATTGTTATACCCTCATTAAAATGGTAAGGGATAGATGGAGGAGTAAGGCCTGGTAGATGAGGGAGAGGCTGTGGATGTTGCCTACCTAGACTTCAGTAAAGCTTTTGACACCATTTTCATCAGCATTCTCCTGCAGAAGCTGACAGCCCATGGCTTGGACAGGGGCACTCTTTGCTGGGGTAAAGCTGTCTGGATGGCCAGGCCCTGAGAATGGTGGTAAATGGAATTACACCCAGCTGGTGTGTTCCCCAGGGCTCAATATTGGGGACAGTTCTGTTTAATACCTTTATCAGTCATCTGGATCAAGTGCACTCTCAGTCCATTTGCAGGCAAAATCAATTTGGGTGGGAGTGTTGATCTGCTGGAGGGCAGGAAGGCTCTGCAGAGGGATCTGGACAGGCTGCATCGATGGATTGAGGCCAAAATGGTGTGATGGGGTTCAATAAGGCCCAGTGCTGGGTCCTGCCCTTGGGTCACAACAGCCCCAGGCAGTGCCACAGGCTGGGGCAGAGTGGCTGGAAAGGACCTGGGGGTGCTGGGGACAGCAGCTGAACATGAGCCAGGGTGCGCCCAGGTGGCCGAGAAGGCCAATGGCATCCTGGCCTGGATCAGCAAGACCACGGCAGGGATTGTCCCCCTGTACTGGGCACTGGTGAGGCCACACCTCCAGTGCTGTGTCCAGTTCTGGGCCCCTCACTGCAAGAAAGACACTGAGGTGCTGGAGTGAGTCCAGAGAAGGGCAACGGAGCTGGGGCAGTTCTGTGAGGAGCACAAGTCCTGAGGGAGCTGGGGATGTTTAGCCTGGAGAAAAGGAAGCTCAGGAGAGACCTTACCACCCTCTAGAACTGCCTGAAGGGCGATTGTGGCAAGGTGAGGATTGCCTTCTCCTGGGAGACAAGCGACAGGATGAGAGGAAATGGCCTCAAGCTGCACCAGGGGAAGTTTATATTAGATACTGCAAAGAATTTTGTGGACAGAGTTTTTAAACATTGGAATGGATTTTCCAGGAGGGTGCGGGAGTTACCCCCTGGGGGTGTTGAAGAAACAGCTGGATATAAGGCATTTAGTGCTGTGATCCAGTTGATATGGTGGTGTTTGATCAAAGGTTGGGCTTCATGATCTTGGAGGTCTTTTCCAACCTTAATGATTCTGTGACTCTGTAATGCTGTCAGTGTCTCTTCAAGTAGCCATTATACTATGATCTACTCTACCCACTGAAGCTCACTACTGTTCTGAGTATGGAAATCAAAAATACACCACTCCAAGGCGAGTTTCTTAGCAGCGAGACTTTACATGGGGGTATTTTCTCCTCTTCAAAGGCTGAGAACTCTGTAGTAAGGAATGCAAAATTAATGGGGCTGAGAAAGAAGAAAACAGCTGTGCAGTGGAGTGATTATTGCTTTTCGTCTGGGAGCAGAAAGGTCTAGTTTTCAGTGTCTGCTTCCAGAGATACTTTTAAATGTGTGAATGAGTTTTCCCCCACTGGCTTTAAATTTTAGTTGAGTGGAAACTTTCTGGATCACCATTATGAATGTAAGATACCTGAAAAAATCCCTCCTTACTTATATATATATAACCAAAGCTGCGGTAAAGATAGGAAATTAGCGAGAGTCTTGAATGATGATTGTTGTTGGTTGTCAAACCAAAATCCAGTTTTAGAAAATGTAGGCTTAATTATTTAAAAAAGAGGAGAAAATAAATTTGCAGTTTCTCCTTAAGAGATCTGTGGCTCTTTAGGACCAAGTAGTTATTTGGGTTTTTTTCTGGATTCCCTGCTATCCCTTATTTTGTAAAAGCCTGGTTCATGTTAACTATAGTCCCAGTCAGTTTGTCCTGTATGGCTTTTTTGACCTAGGCTTAGTGCTGAGGCCCTCCTCCATGGTGCATTTTGCCTTTTCCAGGAGTGCACTACCTCACCAGGGAATTTATGATATCAAGGCAAGGTGTTGTATGTTTTGGGCAGTCTGTCTCGTGCTGGATCCGTTTAGCTGTGTCAGGTTGGAATTGCCCTCCTGATGACAGTTCATCCCACCCTGTGTCTCAGCTGTGATTACAGTGCCATGCATCGAGGCTGGCATCCAGGCTGGTAGTTGGCTCCTGGGTAAGACATAGCCTAGACTGCTGAGTGCCTGGGAGGGTAAGGGCCTGGCACTGTTCCTGTGGTTTGCACACCAGGGCTGAGCTCTGTCAGGCCTTCTTGTTGTGATGCTCACTCAGTCAGAACAGGGCCATCCATCAAAACAGGATTTTCCTTTGCTCTTTTTTTGCAAGGACCACTGTTCCTTGTGTCCTGTGTAACAAGAAATATTGAGAAAAATTATCACACCACCTCGGTGATGTTTATCAAACACTATTGTTTGATGACAAACATATTAAGAACAATAAACCTTTGAAATATCCTTTGCCTTCAAAGATGAAAGATTTCTGAAATCAAACTCTTCTAGATCATTCTTTGTAAAGAAGAACGTTAAATTTTATGTAGGATAGTTTCACAGTAGGAGAAATAAAATGGATCTAAATAACTGAATTATTTTGTTTTAGAATGCATTTGGATATTCATCCATTAGGAACAAAATTTTTATTCTTTGTAAAAGGTTAATGAGTGAAATCAAGTTTCTCATGCTACTTTTACAATTATCTAGAGGAGATGACAGCATGGACAGAAGAAGAATGCAGAAGCTTTGAAAATGCACTTCTGATGTATGGAAAAGACTTTCATCTCATCCAGAAAAACAAGGTTAGTATTTTACAGTTAAATGGAAGAGTTCGTAAATTTTATGATACTATGTGAAGGCAATATGTTTGTTAGCAGCCATACAGAAGAGGCAAATAACCATATTAAAAAATTTGGCATTTTTTAACTAATTTTTCCTTTCTTTGCACTAATATTTCCAAATGTCATTGGAAATACTAGGCATTGTGAGATGAGTTAATATATTATCTCTGGAATCCACTTGACATGACTTCTATTCATACATGTGCATTACAATTCAGTTTAAATTCATGCCTTTCCTAGAAGTGAACGGTATTTCTGTACCATGGCTATGGGAGGGGAGAATGCATCTTTGCCTAATTTATTCTGTCACCAGGAGGGTGCAAGTTTACAGAATCAGGCTGAGTTTTGTGTTTTCATACGGTATAGTCATCCATAATATTCTCTTTTCTGAGCCAAAAATGAGTTCTAATCTTGGTCTGGATTGCTTCTGATTGATTTCTCTGTGCCTGACGAATAGGCCTTTTTGTTATTTTTATCAAAAAGCAATAGTTAACGACATCAATGTTTCCAAATTTCTTGTATATCTCCTTTATGCTTTGGATACTATATTAAAGGGCTTTTATTCTTTACGAGTCTGGTGTTTTTATTGTATTTCAGGTGAACTTTGTAGGGTTGTGGTTGCTGTTCAACAACAGTCTGCTGGTCTTGCCCAATACCTGGTTTGACCCATCCTAAATAATTTGGATAGTTCAGATTTTAAATGGACTTGAACAATAAGCATTAATGCATCAGAGATTAAAAATATATTTTCCAACACAGAACAAAACACATGTGTTGATGTGTCTGTCACTATGGACCAGAATTTGTCTAAGAAAATCTACTGGGTTTTTTTCCCAGGCAAAAGGCAAGAACGTTTAGGGAGAGTTCTGGAATCGAGCATAAGGTGATAACACTTGTATACAGCAGGTGTCAGCTAGACAAGATTTAGTGTGCGGAGGAGCTTAACAAGATGTGCTTCCTTATCACTACAGTGCACAGCTTTGTTAACTGGGACGTCATGCGTTAACATAGGACATATGTTAATTTCCTCCCCTTCCTGGTATGTCTGTGCCTAAAGGAGCAAGGTTTACTACTGACCCCAAGGCATTTTGCATTCGCCAATGATGTTTCTGTATGTTTGAAAACACTCAAATATATTTAACTGCTAGACTGTATTGGATAGTGTTGTATATTGGATAGAGTTGTAAAACTGGAATTGTAGGTGATGTGATCATGATGTGAAATGTTTCTGTATCAAAAAGTACATAAAAGTGGAAGTAATGACTTTTTCTCCAAGAATCTGACTTCACGTAGCACCTCCATTTTAGGTAAAGAGACAAACAATTAACGTAGATCAAAATTAGTCTTTTCAGTCCTTACTACCTTCTCAACAAGACTACGGTTTTATTTTGTTTAAGCATTTACTGCTCTGGTTTGACAACTCTGTTGCCAAAGCCTCCACAGTTCTGGACTTTCCCCAAAGGAATACATTCCCAGAGTTTTTGGTTCTTCATTCCTCTTAGATCACTCATTTGCTCAGCTTTTTACATCATAAGAACGGTTATATCTTACAGTTTTAAAAATGTTTATATATATATATATGTCTAAGGACTTTGGATGTAGATAGCGTTTCAACCTAGTTAAAAAAAAATCCAATAATGCATTGAGTAGAACAAATGTAATATTTGAAACTGTAGGTCTGTTTGAAGATTTGTTCCAGAACAATAAAAACTAACAATATTGCAGAAGTGGGAAGATGACAAAACCTAAGTCTTCGCATTAATTTTGTCAATTCTTCTTGTTGCCCTGTAGGTAAGAACCAGAACAGTTGCTGAGTGTGTGGCTTTCTACTACATGTGGAAGAAGTCAGAACGTTATGATTACTTTGCTCAGCAAACAAGATTTGGAAAGAAGAAATATAACCATCATCCAGGAGTTACGTAAGTAAAATGTTCTTGGAATGTGTTTCTGTTGCAAGTCGTAAATGCAGAAGACTTCCCCCCCACCCCACTTCTGTCATTGTAATGTAAAGCTTCAGTGGCTATGGCAACTGAAATTAAATCTATCATCATTTATAGTTCTTGTTTTCTAGTTATATAATACATTATGGATGCAACATTGTTTTAGGGACTACATGGATCGTTTGGTAGATGAAGCAGAATCCCTTGGAGGAGCAGTGCATTCTTCAGCTTTAACATCTAATAGTCGAACAGAAACCATTCCTGATCAACAGCTAAGCATTCTGAACTCTATCACTGCCAATGAGTTGACAGGTAAATCAAGAAAAAAATATATCTTTGTTGGAACTACACAAACAGCTATTTCATTTGCATTTGTGTTCATCTGTTTTCCAGCACTGACAAACAGTGTAGCTACAGTCTGCCACACTTCAGATGTGAACTGCCTGGATGACACTTTTCCTCCCATGGACAGCTTACCCCGAGCACCAGTTAATCATGTGCCTGTTGGAACAGAAGAATTGCTTAACTTGCCTAGCAATGGTGAAAGTGATTGTTTTAATTTATTTGAGACTGGCTTTTACCATTCAGAGCTAAACCAAATGAACATGTGCAGTGAGGAGGCAGAAAGACCTGCGAAGAGATTGAAAATGGGGATTGCTGTCCCAGAATCTTTCATGAATGATGTCTCTGTAAATAACCTTGGTGTGGACTTTGAGAACC
>VXBC01011528.1:73370-84250 GCA_013399945.1 Ploceus nigricollis
ACATACAAGGATGTTTTCTAAATGGAACCTTCTCTCATGTGATACTAAACTAAAGCACTTCAGTTTACAAAGCAGCAAATTCATGTTGGTGGAAGCTAGCACAAGGGACTTAAGATGAGTAAAGTGAAGATCTACACTTGAATGCTGTTGCAAAATTAAAGGTCATGGCTACCTTACACAGAAGTAATCATGCTGCCATAGAACATCTGTGTACTTCAAATTTACTGGCTCAAACAGATGAGTTTTAGGCTAGATTGTATTTGGAAGGGGTTTGTCCACAACTTTGAAGAGTGATGCAATTGTGTACCTTAACTTTCCTAAGGCAGCTGATGTATAAAGCTACAGTCTGCACAGCTTAGGAGTTACCACTAAACAGTCTACATTTGGAAGACATCTTAAATTGTTTGGAGCACTGCAGTTCTAAGTGTTACAGTTTTGAGGGACTATCTAGTTTATATAGTAATAGTAGAACCTTGAAGTACATGCTTGAAAGTTTTTATTTAGTGTGGATCGCATTTATTTGTTTTGGCAAGTCATTGGCTTCAAAATGGCACTGCACTTCTTTGGTCAAATAGGAAAGGATGAGTAAAAATGCATCCCATAAATGCAACTATGTAACTTCATTACATTTTTTTTTATTTTGAACCTTGAGTGCAATTTAGCCATCCAGGATGTTTGTCTTGTAAATGTTTGCTCCAACTGCTGCAGGAACCAAGCATAGTATTGGCTTGTAACATGTTGTAGCATACAACTTGCAGGGTGTTCTAATGAAAGCCTGAACCTCCCTTCAGCAGGATTACTCCCATCCCTCCATACTTTTTCTTTGCACTGTTTGTATTACAAGTTTAATTGCCACTAATTTGTTTCCATTATTCAAGCAATTAAGTTCCCATTGTTGATATTTTCAATAGTTGCTTCAAGGTTGTGCTGAGTAATTAGAAAGTAGTGACTTTAATATTTGAAAGGGAAGAGGGTATTTATTACGCATACTGTGAACTGCATTGATATCCCAAGTTTCAGATGCAGCATATGGAGTTTTCTTTACAGCATTGTAATGAAGATTGCTTGGAAGTGTTTATGCCGTAGCACATTTATCATATTAAAAACAAATTAGTTTAGCACAGTGGACAAAAGTAGATATGATTTTGTAATCAGTTCTTAACTTAAACATCTGAAATATTTAACTTTAGTAAGTACACAGTAAATAACGGGTAGCCTTGGCCCTGTGTTGTACTCTTGACGTTTTTAGCCAAGTTCTCAGCTTCTTACTGCTGTGTTTTGTGCTGAACTTTGTACCTTGTTTCCTTTGTTTATGAATCAACCCATTTTAAGTAATTTTGTAGAATTCTGGCCATAATCTTCCATTGTTATACATTCAAGTTTATCTATGGGTTTACAGTGAGTGGCTGGTCTGTATAAAAATCATACAAAGATGACTGAATGCTTATACCAGTTGCACTTAAATGAACATGCCCATTTTCATTAGTTGATGCAGTAATACACTCAGTTTATCTATGCATTGCTGGGCTCTTAAAGTAGGCAGAGATTTGTCTAAGGTTTGGGTTGTCAGCAAGTTGAATGGACACTTTAGTTATTTAATAAAGACTTTGACCAAAATTCAGAAAATGATATGAGAGAAAAATGATTTCTGGGTAGTCTAATATAAATGCTGATCTTATTTAGCCTGTTGGCTAGCTAGCTGGTATCGTTCACTTTTAATTCTTTGTTAAAATGAGGCAATAATTTGCAAAATTTCGTAAATATGTAAATTCTTAATATCTTTTTAGATAACTCTTTCAATATTTTCTGACTACTTCTGTGTATAGTAACATTTTTGTGCATGCTTGATGTGACATCCATAAATTTGTACCACTATGACTTTATCCATGTAAAATAGTTATTTATTGAACTTTACTTTTAAAAGCTGGACTTAATTTTTTTTCTCTCAGTTTAAAACATTTAAATGGAGAACTTGTTACTGTTTATTAAAAGAATTGTGTTTTGAAAGTCAGCATGGAGATAACTGAATTGCAACCATGTGAAGAAATTACAATGCCTTGGCTATTACACAGTGAAGCACAATTCTTGTAACAAACTGTGATGATTTCTTTGTCCTTTGCCACGTGTTTTCTTCATACAAACAAACCAAAAAATCCATAATGGGCAATTGCAGTGTTGGTAAATGTATCNCTTTGACCAAAATTCAGAAAATGATATGAGAGAAAAATGATTTCTGGGTAGTCTAATATAAATGCTGATCTTATTTAGCCTGTTGGCTAGCTAGCTGGTATCGTTTACTTTTAATTCTTTGTTAAAATGAGGCAATAATTTGNTATGTACAGGGAATCTGAAGAGGGTAGCAGATTCATGTAGAAGTGTAACTGGTGCTGTGATTATAGCAATACCACAGTTGGTCACACGTCATCTTCCCATGCTAGGTTCTTAAGTGTTTAGTCTTCCTCTTGTAATGGTCAAACTGCTGAATTTACTTGAAGGATGTACAATACTGTTTGAAGAATATGAAATTGTGTAAAATTAGGTCAGTGAATTGTGCAATTGAAACTGAGAGTCAAAAATACTTCAGTTCAAGTAGGACACAGTGATACTACTTAGTTTAACCAAAGTCTCTAATGAGTATTTCAACTTTGAATGTAAACNAAGTAGGCAGAGATTTGTCTAAGGTTTGGGTTGTCAGCAAGTTGAATGGACACTTTAGTTATTTAATAAAGACTTTGACCAAAATTCAGAAAATGATATGAGAGAAAAATGATTTCTGGGTAGTCTAATATAAATGCTGATCTTATTTAGCCTGTTGGCTAGCTAGCTGGTATCGTTCACTTTTAATTCTTTGTTAAAATGAGGCAATAATTTGCAAAATTTCGTAAATATGTAAATTCTTAATATCTTTTTAGATAACTCTTTCAATATTTTCTGACTACTTCTGTGNAGTATTTCAACTTTGAATGTAAACTAATGGATAAACTGACCAACAGGGACTCTTATTTGCCCAGCATTACAAGCACATCGTCTACAGACAGGGAAATGAAATAGTTATTTGTAAGATAATTACAAGGTTACTATTTTTATTATTCTTATTTTGCATTGAAAGAAGGAGGAAGATGCTATCAATTGTACAATAAAGTAGGAATGGTTATAGTCTTCCTAGTAAAACAGAGATTGCAGTTATTCTCAGTTCAAAGTAACTACCCTGTGCATAACAACAAATCAAGTGACAATCAGAACATGTTTTAGTATCAGATGTTCAAGAGGAAGTCGCTGTTGTTGCATTGGTTTTAATATTTGTACATAAACACTGATTTTTTTTGAGCATTATTTTGTATTTGTTGTACTTTAATACCTGGTGTACAGTTCCAGAAATAAATGTCTGGAAACCTTTCTTTATTTGTAAAGCTCTCCATGCATCCGCACTGTGTTTGCTACTTCATTTCCAAGGATATTTAGCAGTAACTCTGAATGCACTTTTAAGAGCTCTGCACATGCTACCATCTACATACAGGTACACAGTGGAGTGAAAAGTGCAGCACGCAGTGATGCAGGTAGCTGATGAGTAATGGTTTCCATCAGACTTTTGAAACATTATGGCTAAAGTATAGCAAATCTCAGGTGGGATTTATTTGTAGCTTCAAGATAATACATTGCAGCAGTGTCTCCCTTGTTCAGATACACGTATGCTGTATGGAGCACATACCTGTTTTCTGGGGAGAGAAAACTCACCCAAATTTGTAAATCCATGTCAAGCTAGATTACAGCTGTGAATACAAAAATTTTATTTGGCTTAGGCCTTAATGTTGAGCTTAAGCAATTTGAAATGCTTTTTGCCTTGATCTCCAGTCCCTCAAGATGACAAGCATTAATCTTGGACCCTGAAAAGCTGTAAGATCTTATGTACCAATTCTGTCAAATGCCAGATGGAGTTAGAGGAGTTCTTTCCTAGACCCAGCACACTTGTTTTTACAGTGGCTGGCACAGTAAATCTCAAGTAAAGAAATTATTATTTTTTTAATTAGACAGGAGTACAAGCTGGTATAATTCTAAACAGCAAAAGATGTAATTTCCCAAGTAATGAGCTTTGCTTCCCCTGATGGAGAGATACAAGGATGTCTTTCTAATGATGGTCAATACAATCTGCAAAACACCTATCCAAAACACTGCAGTTACAAGCTGCACCTCCCTTTTAAGGATCAATGTTAGATAAGATAAGGACTGACCCCATCTAGTTTTTGTTTTGATGCAACTAATTGTTGCATCTAAGTGCCGTACTGCAACTAAATGCAGTACTAGAGTCTTTAAAAATGGTTGTATTTTGGTATATGTATGTTTAATCTAAACTCTCCTCAATTCAGTTACTTAACTTACACTTCCATTTAGGTAGGAAACATTAGTTTCTGTCACTAAAAAGGTAAGTCCTTACAGTGCTTTGGCAACAAACAGCCAAGTCATAGAATCACAGAATATGCTAAGTTGGAAGGGACCCATTAGGATCATCCAAGTGCAGCTCTGGCCTTGCACACAGTCAGTACCCCAGGAATCACACCACGTGCGTGAGAGCATTGTCTAAACACTTCTTGAACTCTTGTCAGGCTTGGTCTTGTGACCACTTCCCTGGGGAGCCTGGTCAGTGCCCAACCACCCTCTGGGTGAATAACCTTTTCATAATATCCAACTCCATTCTCCCTGGACACAAGTCCAGGCCGTTTCCTTAGGTCCTGCCACTGGTCATGAGAGTGAAGAGACGAGTGCCTGCCCCTTTGCTTCCTTTCCTGGGGATGCTGGAGACCACAGTGAAGCCCCTCAGTTTCCTCCAGGCTGAACAGACCAAGTGACCTCAGCTGTTCCTCATCAGGCTTCCCCTCCAGAATCTTCAACATCCTCATGGCCCTCCTCTGATGTTCTCTAGTAGTTTAATGTCTTCTATTGTGGCACCCAAAAGTGCCCCCAGCACTCGAGGTGAGGCTGCCCCAGAGCAGAGCAGGACAATCCCCTCCCTTGCCTGGCTGGCCATGCTGTCCCTGATGCTCCACAGGACACGGGTGGCCCTCCTCGCTGCCAGGGCACTGCTGGCTCATGTTCAACTTGCCATGGACCAGAACCCCGGGGCCCTTTCCATGGCACTGCTGTGCAGCCTCTCATTCCCCAGTCTGTCTGTACATCCAGGGCTGCCCCATCCCAGGTGCAGAATTCAGCACTTCTCTTTGTTAAACTTCATATTGTTGGTGACTGCCCAGCTCTCTAATTTTTAAGGTCTCTCTACCCTCAAGGGAGTCAACAGCTTCTCCAAGATTAGGGTAATCAGCAAACTTAGTATTCCTTTTCATCCTTTGTCCAAGTCATGTATGAAGATGTCAAAGAGCACAGGCCTGATGATGGAGCCCTGTGGAACCCCCCTAGTGACAGGTCCCCAGTCCGATGTCACCCCCTTCACTGTAACCCTTTGTGCCCAACCCGTCAGCCAGTTCTCACCCATCCCATGATGTGTTTGTCCAGCTGTGAGCTGGATGTTTTGTCCAGAAGGATGCAGTGAGAGAGAGCAATGGAAGCTTTACTGAAATCCAAAAAGAACACATCAATTGGCTTCCCTACATATGCTACTTTGTCATAAATCGAAATCAGGTTCAACAAGCAGGATTTTCCCTCGCATGAAGCTGTGCTGGCTGTGACCAGTGACTGAATTGTCCTCCAGCTATTTTTCAATACTTCCCAGAATAATCTTTTCCATGATTTTACTGGGCACTGAAGTGAGACTGACAGGCCTGTATTTTCTAGGGTCCTCCTTCTTTCTCTTCTTGAAAATCAGGACATTTGCCAGTTCCAGCCAGATGGAACCTCTCCAGATTCCCAAGACTGCTCAAAAATCATTGAGAGAAGTTTTGTAACAACACCACTCAGCTCTTTTAGGATTCTCTGATGAATGAATCCTATCCATCCTGATAGGATGAATCCTATCACACCCCATAGATTTGTAGGGATCCAGCTGGAGCATCAGGTCCCACACAAGCTCAGGGTCAGCTGGGAGCTGATCATTCTAACAGTCATGGTCCTCCAGCTCAGGACACTGAGACTCCCTTGGTCCATCATCCTATCAATATTATTCTTTAATTTGTAAGAATCAAGGAAATCACTACCTGTAGTCCTGATCCTTCAGACTCCCAATTGTCCCAGGGACCTGAAGGCTCTTTTGATGGCCCTCAGACTTCTCTTTGTTTCTTTTGTCTCTGCCAATTTGAACAACCAATAGCAGATAGTATTCAAATGGCCTTACTAGACTGGAGAGCTTTCCAGTAACATCCTTTATCTGAGCCCCTGGGACCCAGCAGATTTCCCTGTGCATTGGGTCTAATTTCATATTGGCCCTCTGTTCTCCTTAGAAGGGAGTCTCCTATTAAAAGTACCTCTTTTTCTCTTAAAAGACATGGTTGTGATGTGGAGTACAGGTAGTGTTGTTTTACAAGGCTGGACTTCTAGTTCCAGGGCTTCATAACTGTTGCAACAGGTGCTAGTCCTAATTGTTTTCAGGAGGAGGAACCTTCCTCCTAGGACATGCAGTGACCTGCTTTCAGCCTTCATCTTCAACAGACCCTTGGCTCATTACCTTGCAGGATTCTGAGTCCATCAATTTCTCCACTACCATGGAGGTCTGAGACTCCTGAGAGTCTTGAGAGTGTAACATCTCTGTAAATAACTGGTCAATCTCTTACTCATTCACTCAAATACTACTTGTTCATTTCTTCCTCTACTCCTTCATCCAGTTACATATCTCTTCAACCACAGCACACCTCCTGCAAAAGAACTGTTTGTTGGCCCAGACTGAGAGGCATCAGACACTTCTGATACTTCTGGAGAGATACATCTGTCATCAGCAGGTCTGCTGTCCAGCTGATGGCCTCTGACATGGCTGGGTCAGTGACTCCAGCAGCTGCAGGGGAATGAGCTCTGTGGTGCAGCAACACCACAACTGAAGCTTATGCTAATAATAGCTTAGGTTAATAAGATTGAGGCTGAAAGGATCTTTTCGTGTTTCTTCCCCACCGGATACTGAGTCTGTTTATCTGTCTCTATTGGCTCCTTCCAGATGGTCAAAGGAGCCCTTCCTGGTCATCTTGCTGTACCATGTTCCTGTTCCCTGCACTCTGGGTTGCTGACGCTCCTTAGAGCTGATTAAATCTGCTGCACTGTTCCTGGCAAAGTGGCTGACTGGCTGCCCAGGGCTTCTGGGTGAGACAGGGCTTGGGGCTGCTGCTCAAGTGCTGCTGAGCTTGGGAATCCCATGAACAGCATGACCTAACCCTCACCTCCAAATCTACCCAACCAGTCACTGCTGCTGCCTCACCGACTGACTTGTTTTGTCCACAAGTTGCAAGGCAGCAAACACAAGCATAAACCCTGGCTATCAGTTTGATAAAACACTTACTCTACTAGTTCTTGGATTTCTCTTCCCTCTCTGTAGGGGAAAGTAATTTTAAGCTCCCAGTATGTCTTGTCCCTCTGATAGGGGAGGAGGCCAGGATGCCCCAGCAGAAATGTGCTTTCCTGCTCCCTTCACCATGCTGAGCCATGGGCCCACTCCTGCCCTGCAGCATGGCTTCTTATCCCCACCTGCTCGTTTGCTGCAGGCTGACATGCACCTGCCTGCTGTGCCAACAGGCCTGACACGCACAGTTCTTCAAGGCTGCAGAACATCACCACTCCCTCTCGCCGCAGTTCCTGACATGATTTCCTGTGTCGCCAGATAAGCACCAGAGCCAGCATGGGGAGGAGCATGCAGTGGGGAGCAGAGCAGCATGGCAGGCATTCAGGCCTCAAGCAAGTACAGCATCACCTTTATGTGCAAAATAGAATTGTCTGAAAGCACAGCTTTGTAAGACCCAGGGAGTCAAATCAGCAACTCTGACACCACCTATGGGCTTCCTGGTCTCTGGCTCACTCTGGCCCTTCTATAAGCTGTTTTCTATGAGCTGTTTCAGCTCACTGCAATAGAAGAGAACAAAACAGCAGAGAAAGCATGGTGGGGGGGCGGGGGGGAGTGGTGGCAGTGTTACTGTGCTTAGCAAGTCAGATCAGCTCATAGGAGGGTCTGACAAGCAGTGGCCAGGAAAGAGTAGCAATGGCCAAGAAAGAACAGCAGCTTTAAGAGCAAGGGAAAAGGGACAAATAAGCAGCAGCACGCATGCATATACACACACACACACCCCCCCCTTTCCTGCTCTCCTCCTTCCAGAGTGCCAGGGAAGATGCCTGGAGAACCACACCCCCTACACTAGGAATACTGGAAGTACCCTTGACATCCAGCTTCCTCCACCAATCAAGAGGTCCCTATAACCTCACAGAGAGCTGAGAAGAGTCAGCTCAGGAGAGAAGGGATCTTCAGAGTCATGGAGGACAAATTCCCTCTTCAGCAGACTGGTGATCACTGCTCTGATCCCTTACCAAGCAGTGAAGACACAAATAATGTCAGTAGAAGTTGCCCTGAGCATCATCATGCAACTTGCTCAACCCATGCTGAGCCTGATGCCACTATCTCAGAGTTCTGCTGGTTAACTCCTCCTGAAATAGCCAGCCTCCTCTGGCAGTGAAGGACTTCCAAATGAATGTGACATGCAAGGTTCAGGCTTGGAAGCAGACCACGTAATGCAAACACCACAAAGCTTTGCTTTCTGAAAAGGAGATGATGCCTCAGCAGCTAAGCAGGGCACCCTGGCTGCCCCAGCCACTACCCAATTTGTAACAGCACAGCATTTCCCAGCTCCTCCTCTCTCGTGAGCTTATGCCAACCACAAATTCATTGGGAGGCTTGCTTGGACTTCTGCAGTTAAATACTGGTTTCATCTTTCTGAAAGCAGTTTGTAGACAGCAGCAAAAATTAATGCGGGAATAGCTGGCCCTGTTTATACCAGCAACTGATTAATGAAGTCCTCTTGCAGAATAAAAGCAATGGAAGTTGCCACATGCCAGGAAACTTGCCGTGAATCACTGGAATCAGGACTGGGAGAAGCTTAAATGGACACAGGACTGGCACAGCTAAAGCCAGTGGATCAAGATGGCCTCAAGATGACAGTGCACTGTGCAGGTACAGCTAAGGGGCCCATCAGCGTGGTTCCAAAATGGGCTTCATACAAGATTAGGACAACTGCTTGCACTGCTGTGTTTTTTAAAAGCAAGCTGATACCAAAGGGGCCAACTTCAAGAAAACCAAAAAAAGACCTAGTAACTACTGTGAACTATGAGGATTAGCATTATATATTGTTATACAATTCAAGAGGATAGTCATTCTTATGAGCTGTGTCCATTTTAAGCACAGGAAATTAAATGGAAAAATACTACAACAGTCCCAGTTACAGACAACTGTGCAATCTCGTAGATTAAATGACATGTCTAGAACTTAGGTTTTTATTTTATGAACTACCTTATGGATAGCTGAACACCAATATACAGAAATATCAACAACAGAAGACACCTGAGAATCTAATGATGCAAATGGTTAAATCTTCACCTGTGCATCAAATGCAGACTATTTTCAGAGAAATTCAAACCTACAGCTTTGCTCTCTGGATGGTAAAACTACAGCTCTCCCTTACACAAAAATGATGATGAAGCTTGAAGTACAGGCACCATACATATTTTATTCACACAGATTTCTTCAGTTTTGAATCTATTAATTCAGCTGACAACAGTGTAGTAATTTGAAAAAAGTTCTTCTCCTTGCTTGATGTCTCTGAGAGTGACAAGAACTACACACCTCAAGTGGCTGTAAAAGAAGAAGCAAAACATATGAAAGTGAACAGTTATATTTTCCTTTGAATTGTTTTCAGTTCTTCATTTCAAGAAGCTAAACCAGTGGCCTCGTCCAGATTAGTTTTGAGTAATATGCGTAATGCAGGGCAGGGAACATGGGAAAACAACACTGGAATACAGACAGCAAATATAAGCAAAACCATTATAATTAAAAACCCCACAGCCTATGTGGGTATGCAAAAACTGTTTCCACTCAATTGTTCCACACAATCATTCAGAGATGAAAAGAATTAGTCAAGACTGCAAGAAACACACTTACTCAGAGAGGAACAGAAGCTACAGCAAAGTTCATGCAGCAGAAGCAACTCCTGTGGACACACCTGTCCACAGGTGCCAGCTGGCTAAAGCGTCTCTCCTAAGGCCCACCACTACCCAGGAAGATGGCTCCTAACTGCACCAGAGACCTGCTGCCACCTGCAGAGATGGGTCAATTATCACAGAATCACTAGGTTGGAAAAGACCTTTAAGACCATTGCGTCCAACCCCTGCCCTAACACCTCAACTGAACCATGGCACTGAGTGCCACATCCAGTCTTTTTATAAACACATCCAGGGATGGTGACTCCACCACCTCCATGGGCAGACCATTCCAGTACTTTATCACTCTTTCAGTGAAAAACTTCTTCTTGATCTCCAACCTGTATTTTCCTTGGCGCAGGTTAAGACTGTGTCCTCTGCTTCTGTCAGTTGCTGCCTGGAGAAAGAGACCAACCCCCACCTGACTACAGCCACCTTTCAGGACATTGTAGAGACTGATAAGGTCACCTCTGAGTCTCCTTTTTTCCAGGCTAAACAACCCCAGCTCTCTCAGTCAGCTGAAATCAGGGGCTGGCAGGCAGTTTCTCACAGAGAAATGTAAAAACCCAACTCTCTAAACTTCCTTTTAGTGAATGACCATGCCCTAAAACTGAAGTATGTGTTCTGGGAAGGAGAGCACATGCTTTGCTTACTGATGAACCAGGAAGTGGAAAACAGCAGCAACTCAAGTCTCCACTATTCAAAATTTAGTATGAGGCCATTTTGAAACATATGAAACAAAAAGGTAACTAAGTACTGAGAACTGTTTCATA